>JANIWI010000056.1:0-88812 GCA_030705115.1 Suzukiozyma pseudoglaebosa | reverse complement strand
ATAGATTCAGGAGTGGCAACAATGCACACATAATAATACAATTGATTCTAATCAATTGTTGAACATCACAAACAAAGATACAACAAAGTATTAATGATTTCTTCCATTTTTCATAAAAGTGCACATTTTGACTAACCAACCTCAGTTCATTTATTCAATCGCAAGACATTCACTGAGAGTAAACCTTTTAGTTTTATTGCAATATGTGTTCCTACCTGACTATTAGTAATAGATTGGGGTCATTAATGTTAACATTTTTTTCAAGCAAATTTCGTTCAAATCAGAAATTACAGTATAGAGAAGGGTTATTGATTACTTTACAAGTATTTTATAACTTTATTGTAAATCGTACACTGAAAAAGGATAGAGTATTACAATTAACTTTTCTCAAGTATTTACTATGTTTAACCTTTGATATATACAGTGAGATTATAAACTTTTCTAGAATCCTTCTATGACGTCATTTTAATAGAAACATTTTTAGGTTCAAGAAGGGAAGAAGCGGCAATTAACTTGGTCAATTTACAATTAGCTTACAATTAGTGTTAGATTATATATCGAAAGCTACGAAAACAGAAATTAAATGTTTTGATAAAGTGGTAGTGAACAATTAATTTGAATCGTGGAATACCTTCGAAAAATAAGCGAGTAAAAACCTAAACAATGTCACTGGCTTTATATGTACCAAAAAAATTCATACTAAATTAAAAGTAGAATTTATTCGAGTCCAGTTACTGGTTTACAATAAAATTGAGACGAAAGATAAAATAAAATCCCTTTTGGTAAAGTAAATTGAACAACCCCACAGTTTGAACATATTTATGCTTGAAGACTTTTGCTTCAAATGTGGAGATTAATCTCCAGTTGAAGATGTATTTACGATCTACTCATCTCTCAAATTTGGTGATTGACAGATCGGCCTAAGTCATAAAAGTGCCGGTATCACGTGTAAAAAATATTTCAAAGTTCGTGGGGGATGATAAATTTCTCCACCATCTGGACATTGATATCCTCAAACAAAAAAAACAAAAATGCAAAAAGACAGATACGTAATCTCCAAAATTTTAAACTCTTGCTTTAACACTAGGCGTTAGATTAAAATTTTTTTTTTGAAAATTCAAGTCGAACAAAATCAATAAAAAAAAACCCCAAAAAACAAAATCCCCCAATCTCCTGCGGCAATAATTTTGTTAAGGAGAGATATTGCTATAATATTTTTTCAATATAGTTTTTTTTTCAACCATGAAGTATGTAGATCATTAGCCTTTTATAAATATAATTTACTTGCACTCTCTAGACAAACGACAGTAAAACGATTCACGGTCATCTATGTATCTTCATGTTGAGCTAGTACATTCTCAAATGGGAGTAACCAACAAGAATGAATAAAATTTATGGTTTCTTCCAATTGGTTTTGGTAATAATATCTGACCACTTTTGTATCACTCCCCAATAATGTTAATTATTGTTCCAAAACTTTGAATAGAACTAACAAACATATTATACAGGAAAAAATACCCGGAGTCCGAAAATGCCTCGCATACTTATCAATTGCTCTTGATACTAAAGATGCGATTTTAACTGAATTAACTAACTTAAACATTAGAGTGGAAGTTGTGAGGAGGGGGGAGGGAAGTAGAGAAGAGGTTTGATGTTTTAATTGTAATGACATTATAGGAAAAAATCTTTGACCATTCTATTTGCCCAAGCTTTGAAGCTTTAAATGAAATATGAAGGGTAGACACATTATGAATATGGCTCACCTGGAATATTTTGCCCCGCAAAAACTTTAAACAGAAAAGAAAGTCAAAAAATTTATCCTTATACACGATCCATCAAAATTGAAGTAATAGGTGACCTAAAAATATCTAAACACATGTTTTCTGTAAAACAGATAGTAAAAATCTCATTAGCATACAACAAAATGATCGAATATTTAATACAATGTAAATGGTGCTAATTCGAATTTGAATTTGATGTTGTGATTAATTGATATCTCCAGGATTTCTCCGGTGTAATACTAGTGTATACTTTTTGTTGTGAGGCGCGGACTCCGGGATGTACTCTATTTCAAGTAAGTCTAAAAACCAAATTTTTCTTTCTCAGGTTTGCAACAATTTATTTTTTGGGTTAGCAAATTATTTTTTTTGGCAATCAAGGCAATTTACTACAATTTCCTTTAGTAACTAAGAGTGGAGCAACTATCTTTCAATTAAGATTACATTATGAGCCCGCTTGGTGAATACATTTGCAAAAAATTATGTTGGAAAAACATGGGGGAAAAACATATGGGAAAACTATATATATATGTATAAAGGTTTAGTGAGATATTAAATTTTATTTATTTCAATTAGAGACTGGAGATAGCGATGGGAACAAATGCAACAACGACAAAACATGAAAATGATTCTTCATCAGGAAATTTTTCATTGTATGATCCCGAACCAAATTTGAACGAGGTAACCGCAAATATTTACAATGAAAAACCAGATTTATCTTGGCCTTCTGTTAAAAAATATATTTTGACAAGAATACCTACATTGTTTGATGTCCCAATTCGACATGAATCAAGAAGATGGTGGGAAATATTAAATCCAATTCCCGGCTTAAAAGAAATGAATTCTTTAGATTGGAACTTTTATGGTTTAGGATTTTTCGCATGGACAGTTGATGCTCTAGACTTTTTCTGTGTTGGTTCAGCTGCAACATATATTGCAAAAACTTTAGATGTAACCACTACTCAAATTACTTGGGGGATTACATTGGTTTTGATGTTGAGATCTGTAGGGGCAATTATTTTTGGACTTATGTCGGATTATTATGGTAGAAAATATCCTTATATTATTATTTGTCTATTATTCATAGGTGTTGAAATTGGTACTGGATTTGTTAAAACATACACTCAATTTTTAGGCGTTAGAGCTATTTTTGGGGTTTTGATGGGTGCTATGTATCCCATTGCATCATTAACTGCTTTAGAAGACCAACCAAATGGAGCAAAATCAATACTTTCGGGTTTATTCTTACCAGGATACAATTATGGTTATTTATTAGCGGTAGTGTTTTTCAGAGCATTTGAAACAACAAAATTTTTTGAAAAAGAAAATCAAGGTTGGAGAAATTTGTTTTTCTTTTCTGCTGGACTTCCGGTATTATTAATTATTTGGAGATTATTCTTCCCTGAATCACCAACATTTGTTAAATTAAAAAAAGCAAAAGCCCTTTTAGAAGAAAAAAGAATTCATAAACAAGAACTCGCTGGTATCAAAAGAAAAACCGGAATCTTGAGCAAATTCAAGATTGATCATTCTCTTTTAGTTACAATCAAAACAGAATGGTTGATGATTATTTATTTACTTTTCATGATGTCTGCTTTTAATTTCATTTCTCATGGTTCTCAAGATTTGTATCCTACTTTACTAGTGAACCAACATAAAGTTACTCCAAACCAAAGAACATACATTTTAGTAATTGTCAACATTGGTGCTATGTTAGGAGGTGTCTTTTTCGGTCAATTGACTGAATTATTAGGTAGAAGATTAACTATTTGTATCTGCATGATTTGGTCAGGAGCATTTTTGTATCCATCTTTTTTTTCAAAAAGCATCAGTGGAATCATTGGAGGGTATTTCTTTCTTAATTTTGGAGTTATGGGAGCATGGGGTGTTGCACCATTACATTTAATTGAATTAGTGAACACAACCCATAGGTCCCTTCTCTCAGGTGTTATGTATCAATTAGGTAATTTAGCCTCCTCGGCTTCTTCCACCATTGAATCTCAACTAGGTTCCAAATATCCTCTACCAGAAATTGGTCCAAAAGTATATGACTATGGATTGGTCATGTGTATCTTTTGTGCTGCCGTCTTTACATTCATGTTAATTATGATGTTAATTGGACCCGAAAGATTCCACAAAGATTTAAATGTCCATATTCATGGTAATGAATCCATTACTACGGTACATGAACTTTCTGATACCAATTCATTAGAGAAGCCACAAGTTATCCACTCAACCCGTGAACCTCGAGACAATGAAAACGTTTGAAGGAAATATTTATTTGATTATGTTCTCAATATAATATCAGGTTGGACTAAGACACTTTTATTTGCTCACAATACAACCTGTTGAAATTTATGTTCTCTATTTTCGTGAGAAATGTTGTTTATTCTACAAATTATTTATAGTGTATATTTAAGTTCAGGTAACTTAAATACATAATATCATTTTCTATTTAGTTTCGATACAGTGAAGATAAATGTATTTACTATAATGCTTGGGAATGAAGTATGCTAATCCAAGTTTTAAACCTCTCCAATTTCTTTTACTTGATAGTCTAGATAGCTACTGACCGTTATCAAAAATTAATGTAGTTTTGTTTCTGTTGAAAATGTGTTCACCATTATGAAAGCTATTGTGCAAATTATCTCTGAAAATTTGATGTAAATGTAATACTTGATATTTCAATTTTTCTTTTGATATTCAACAATCAGTTGAATTAGATGAATCTACCATGATATGCTTGGTTTTAATTCAAAGAATTCTTTTAAGACAACTTTATGAAAACATAAATGATAAATTTAAAATTGTCAGATATTAAAACCTAGAATTAATGCATAGTGTCAGCGACCAGGTAACGGAAAGAAGCTACGTATGATCTTTGTCTGCTCACTTCCCTAAGTTAGCTATATTTTCCTAAAAAAGGTAAAATAATCCATAGCCCAACAGAATGATCTGGATAGAATTAATGTTGTCTGCTAGTTTTGGAACGAAAAGTTTATTGTGAAGAGTATTATACTACATATGTAATTCAAACCAATTAAATCAAGAAGAATAGTTAACCTATTTAAATTTGAATATATTAGAGTATACATGAGAAGATACTTGAGAATTTCGACTAATTTATCAATAATCCACAAGATTGGCTTTGAGCTCAAAAAAATAAAGCAAGCATGAGTTGCTCATGTTGTATTTTGAGTATAATTTCATATTCCACCAAACATAAGATATGTTTCAAAGTACTGTAATATTTCAGAACTGACATCAAAATTTCGGTATAAGAAGAAGTGTTGAGGAAAATACTAAATTGAAACAGCCAAAATTCAAATTCAAATAAATTACCTGACATACTTATTTGAAAACATCAAACAGCGTTGAATATATTTCTTGGGAATAGATGAGTTTTTCTTATTTTTATCATCGGGCAGATTTAGACTGGGAAACATCAAAGCTGTGCGCCTTTTTATTTCTGGACAGATAGGTATTTAGGGCTGCAAAAAGCCATCCGCCAGCTACATCTGACAAAATGAAATTATAAATAAACATAACTAAGTAATAAAATTCAAAAAAAGTGTTAAGCGTTCAAGTCTTCTTCGAAAAAAGGTTGAAAAATTCAATTCAAGTGTAATAGTAGAATTGAAATAAAAATTCATTCCTGATAATTTGTTGGTTGGACTAACAAAACTTTAAATCCGACCATTCAATTTAACCCATTTTCCATAAGATCAGTAATTAAAACAATGACTACTTCTTTAAACTCGATGATGTAATATCAATTTTTAGTAGCTTTAATACAACTTCCAAAATCAATTGCTCAACCAATGGTAAGTTTGAGTAAAGGTTTGTTTTTTCTTTTTTTTTGGTACTGTTCTAAGTAACTTCAGTAAAAATTTTTCAATCTTGTTGGAGCTTGATTTCAAGTTTTAGTTTAAACTTTCGTTTGAAATTTCAAGCTTGGTCTTCAACTTGGTCCTCAGTCCAATCCAAAAAATTAGTTTTCATAGGAAGTGGTTGGTGTCCTCCAAAAATGGTAGCACAGTAAGATACAGTCAAGGTCTTTGATACAGCAGTTGTCCATCTGAATCAATGGAGGTTTTACCGGTCTTGATTGCAACTGTTTATGGCTGCAAAAGTTGTTGGGTTGCAACATCCGCTCAATAGCAGCCTGCATATATCTCCGAACGGAATCGGAATAAAACGAAGTCAAGATAGATTGGCGAAAGAGAATAACTTTGCCAGAGAAGACGTTACCCCATCAATGGTAAGATAAGATGACAATCAACCAATTGAAAAACAATGCTGAAGTTCAGTTTGCTGGGGTGGATTCTCAGAAGGTATTTGGAATGGAGAATTTTGGCAATACGTGTTATTGTAACTCGATACTACAGTGTTTATTCTATAGTGAATCATTCAGAAAGCAACTATTGAATTATAAGACTGTGAAACATGAACCAAAGCTTGAGGTGAATGGTAATAGGCCGCATAATTTCACCTTGAAGTATGAATTATTGGTAGAAAAGAAGAAGAAAGAACAACAAAAGGAGAAACCAATAATTAATAATGCAAATGGAGAAAAACCCCGAAGAGGATCGATATTTGGCTTAAATTTCAAAGGTTCTAATAATGTCAATGTGTTACCAGAAGATAAAAAAATGAGTTATTATGTAACTACTGCTGACAAATGTAAAGCATTAACTTTAGATCAACGAATTAAAATATCTAAAAGTCCTGAATTTCAAAAATTACCAATATTAATAACTAGACCCAGTAAGAAAAAACAAACAAGTAATCAAGATCGTACAAATTTTTCCCAAAGTTCTTCAATGTTACTAAGTGATTCTCCAGAAAAAGAAGAAACTGAAGCAGTACTGTTGACTTCAAGTGCAATTATTGTGGGTATTCCTAATCCAGAACCATTTTTAAACCAACCAATTAACCCTTTTAGTTTGAATCCTTCTTCAGACCAAAGAAAACGTTCAGCCTTAATTAATGGACCTATTATAAATTTAGATTCGGCCCTAACTGAATGTTCAGATGAATCGGCATTATTATATGCATTAAAAGATATGTTTGAAAGTATGGTGGAAAATAAATCAACAATTGGGGTTGTATCACCTACTTATTTCACAAATAAATTAAAGGAAAAAAATTACTTGTTTAGACAAAACAATATGCATCATGATGCTCATGAATTTTTCAACTACTTGCTTAATGAAATTATTGAAGTAATTAATAAAGATTTAGGTGTTGAAAATAATTGGTGTAATGATATTTTCCAAGGAATGATCACAAATGAAACTAAGTGTTTAAATTGTGAAACTATAACTTCAAAGCACGAAAATTTCCTTGATTTATCTGTAGATGTTCCACCTGGAGATTGTGCATTTTCATTGACTCATTCATTAAGTAATTTCTCAAAATCAGAGGTTTTGACGAACCAAAATAAATTTCATTGTAATAATTGTTCTTCATTACAAGAAGCAGTGAAAACTATCAAAATAAAAAAATTACCCGAAGTCTTGGTTATAAATTTTAAGCGATTCAAATATGATGAAAAAGTTGATAAATTGGTTAAACTATTTGAATCTATAAGTTATCCGTTTAAATTAAGATTGTTTAATACTACTGAGAATCAAGAAGAATTTAATCTTTATGAATTATATGGTTTGGTGATCCATATTGGTGCTGGTCCAACTCATGGTCATTATGTTTCATTGTGTAAAGTGAAACCAGGGTTATGGTTATTGTTTGATGATGAAACTGTGGAATTGGTTGAGGACAGTTATGTAATGAGATTTTTTGGTAATGGTCCTGGTTTAGCAAGTGCTTATATTCTATTTTATAACAAAATCAAAAAGAATGATCAAGAAATGGACTACAATTTCAATAAGGATGATATATATAATGGGAATGATTACAATTCTCTTGACAGTCTTGATCAAGCACCTCCAACATTATTAAAGAAGACTTTTAAAGTGGAAGATGATGATTTGCATCTGGAATCAGAAACGTTATCCATCCAATCTAACGAAAATCCAGTAAAAAAAAGTGGGTTATTCAAAAGTTTCAAATTCGATAGCAGTGCTACTACAAATGGCAATGTTCAAACCAATGGTAATTTCATTGGTAATGGAAACGCCCCCAGCAACAGTAGCTCTACTACATTAACATTACCCGAACCAAAAGAAAAGGAAAAGAAAACTTGGGTTGGTGGGTTAATTAGACGAGAAAGTTATCAAACTCAACCCGAACGAAAAGGAAGCACTTCAAGTGTCGGATCTCAAGAAAGAAGAAAAAGCATATTCGGTTTTAAACGTAAGGATAAGAAAGATAGTTAAGCTACAACCCAGATTCAACCCAAACCACAACAAAGATATCTATGCCAAAGCCTAAGTTTAATATCAATACTACTGGAGTTTTATTATACTCATCGTTTCTGTTGAGAACACGTGATCTTATGTGATATTTTTAATTATATAAGAATGGAGCAATTTGCCATTCAAATTCAAACAAATAGAGGGATTAGTTATATTATTAGGATAAAATGAGTTCAGTATCACCAACATTACGTACTACTGCCACTTCCAAGCTTATTACATTAGCCGCAGGTTGTTTTTGGGGAGTTGAGCGAGTATTTGCCAAACAATTGAAAGGCAAAGGATTAGTTGATGTTAAGGTTGGGTATGCTAATGGGTATGAAAATGTATCTAAAGTCAATTATGAAGTTGTGTGTTCAGGAAAAGCTAAATATGTTGAATCAATTCAGTTGTCTTATGAACCAAGTCAATTAAAATTGGAAGAGATTCTTAAATTATTTTTTTTAATGCATGATCCTACAACTGTAGACAAACAAGGTAATGATATTGGAATTCAATACAGATCTGCTATTTACTATCATTATCCTCAAGAAAACGAAATTGCCGAAAAAGTAAAACAAGAAATGAATAAAATTTGGTATCCAAAAGATAAAATTGCAACAATTATAGAACCAATTAAAGTTTGGGTTGATGCCGAAGATTATCATCAAGAATATTTGGATAAAAATCCAAATGGTTACCATTGTTCTACTCACTTTATTAGAACTACACCAAAAGTCTAATTTTTCTCTATCATGTTTCACAATTCACAACGATCCCAATATTGATTCAACATCAAAATTACGAATAATGACTTTTTTTTGTATATTTAAGTATATATGAACCAAAATAAAAACTCTAGAATGATGTCACCAATTTGATTCAATGACAGCGGTAGTAAATTATTTCCAGCCGCATCATTTTTGTCACCCGCAGCTGCTACCAACTCAGTAGGTCAATTTTTTTTCTCACCATGAATAAGAAACGCGTACAACATCAGTATTCATATATTTATAACAACGAAATGAGTTTATGGGTGGATAAATATAGGCCAAAGACTTTGGATCAGTTGAATTATCATTCTAATATCACTCAGAATTTGCGAGCATTGGCAAAGTCGGGAGATTTTCCTCATTTATTGATATATGGACCATCAGGTGCTGGTAAGAAAACGAGAATTTATACAACATTAAATGAAATATTTGGTAGTTCAGTGGAGAAGTTGAAAATTGATGTTAAATCGTTTGCTGTTTCCTCAAGTAGGACCTTAGAATTCAATGTTTTAAGTTCACCATATCATTTAGAAATAACTCCAAGTGATATGGGAAATAATGATCGAGTAGTAATTCAAGATTTATTGAAAGATATTGCATCAACAGAACAAGTTGATTTTACATCTAACTCAAAGCAATTGAAACACAGATTTAAAATTGTCATCATCAATGAAGCCGAGCTGTTGAGTAGAGATGCTCAAGCAGCTTTAAGAAGGACTATGGAAAAATATTCGTCAAATATTCGATTAATCTTAGTTTGTAACTCAATTTCTGCTATTATTCCTCCAATAAAATCGAGAACTTTACTAATTCGTATACCAAGTCCGAGTTTGCCAGAAATCAATTCAATTTTATTAACAGTTGTTAAACGAGAAAATTTGAAATTTAAGTCAAATAATGATCAAGATATTCAAACATTTTTGACTAAAGTTGGAGAAAAATCTAATCGTAATCTACGAAAAGCTTTATTGGCATTCGAAACTATTTCAATGCAACAAGATATTATTGATAATTCGTCAACTAATTCTCAACAATTATCATTAATTAGTTTAGATTGGGAAACTATAATCAAAAATATTGCACAAACTATTAAAACAAATCGGAATGTGGCTACCTTAGCCAAAATAAGAATGACATTTTATGAACTATTAAGTCATTGTATACCAGCCACCATAATTTTAAAGACTTTATTATTTTACTTAATCGATGGTTACAACAATAATCAATTAATTTGTGAATTAGTGAATATTGCTGCCACTTTTGATGAAAGAATATGTTTAGGTCAAAAGAGCATATTTCACCTAGAAGGTTTCGTTGCAAAGTCTATGGTTGCAATCGAAAATTGTTCATAATACATATATATATAACCTTTCATTCTATTTAAACAAAATAAAACATATAAAATCGTAAAAAAAATACTGTCCTCTCTCCCACCTACCGTGAAATAAAAACCCCAACTAGTTCACCTAACCATAAGTCTGACTATGTTTGTCCTGCCTAATTTCTAACTACTTAATCTTGTTGAACTTTATGATCCCCAAGTACCGCTTTAGAGTCACTCTGACCTTTTGAGCCCCCTTCGGTTATATCTTGGTACTTTGGAGGTTCACCATGATGAGAATGGTCAATTTCATCATCAGTATAACGTCCAACTGGGGCTAATGGCGGATGATCAACATGATTATGAACCGCAGGAACAGTTTCGGGAATCTGTTGCTCATCATCCAATCTTGAATATTGGGATCTCTCATGATGATGATGATGATGATGAGAATGGAATTTCTCGTGTTCAATAATGTAGTATATGGCAAAGATAACTCCAGGTATGTGACCAAAGACTGTTAATAATACTGTGATAAGCATTGGTTTTGTTAAAGCACGATAATTATCTAATAAAAACACCGGAATTGGAGGGAAAACAATTGCTAATCCAATTAAAAGGATATTTTGCAATGTTTTACTCGATTCTGATGGGTTAGCCATAGTATTGTTGTAATTTATAGAAAAAACTCAGTTATCTTTAATTTTGCCTCCTTAGTTTTAATTTCCTCCACCAAACTGCGACACTTACAATCTGGAACTGCAAAATCAGATTTTTTTAGCTTACTATAATCATTGTCGTTGTATCATGGACTACATCAAGAAAACGATATGGGGACCAGACCCTAAAGAACAAGTATGTATATCTTCATATGTTACCGGCTTTCAGCGATGGAAATGGCGCTATTTTCGCCAAACTCGTCACCATGAAACATTAGTACACAACATCTATTAATGTATGTTGTCCAGATAAAGCTTGAATTGTAATATAAACATAATGATACCAAAATCAAGATCATGACCTGAAATATTGATACCAAGACTGTCAAGGAATTATTAAAGAATTATTAAAGAATCATTATCGAATAGTACCGTGATAAACATTATAATAGTGATGATTCAACAAACAGCTGTGATTGTGTTTGTTGTTTGTCATTGTGCTTGTCAATATGTTTTTCATTATGCTTGTTTGTATTTTTCATTGTGTTTGTCATTGTACTTGTCAATGAGTTTGTCATTGGGTCTGTCATTGTGCTTATCAATGTGTTTTTCATTGTGCTTGTCATTGTATTTTTGATTGTGTTTGTCATTGTGCTTGTCAATGTGCTTGTCACTGTGTTTTTCATTGGCTCCAATGTGTATAACAGAATGCTTATCGGACTAATATTATTTTGAATTTCATCATTTTGAGCAATGAATATGAATCACTTGTTTCTGGTACTTGGTATTCTTTAATATGAATCACTTATGATGATTGAGTTTAATTATGGTGACTGTGGCCAATTTTTTGTGGGTTTTATTGTTTTTTTGCTTATACTAACTATAGATGCGTACAATAAACTCTTTACTACGTAAAAATAAACGAGAACTTGACAGATCTTTGAACCAATTGAAACCACTTCAAAAGAAATCTGAATCCTTGATAAAAAAAGCGGTCAAAGCTGGCGATTATAAGTCAGCTCGAATTTACGCTAAAGAACTAATTGGAATTAAAAATCAATATAATAAATTGTATACTTCAAGAACCAGAATTGAAAGTATAAATATGACGTTAAACGAACAGTGGCAGATGAACAAACTTACTCAATCTATTGCTTCATCAACAGTAATAATGAAAGATGTTAATGCGTTAGTAAGAGTCGGGGCCATATCGCAAAGTATGCAAGAATTATCGAAAGAATTAACTAAAGCTGGAATTATTAATGAAATGATGGATGATATGGTAGATCTTGAAATCGATGATGAATTGGAAGAAGAGTCAGCCGAACAAGTTAATCAAATAATTTCTGAGTTAACTGAAGACAAGTTGAATAAAATTAATACTCAACCAATACTGGAATTTTCTCAAGAAGTTCAGGAACAAGAAGAAGAAAGTGTGGAAGAGGAAGATCAGCAAGCTTTAGACGAAATGAGACAACGTTTAAAAGCCCTACAAGAATAATTTTGTTATCTATTCATTTATCATCATATAAATTGCGCATTTCACAAATTAAATAATTAAATTGAAAAATGTGAATAAAATTGAAAAGACATATCTTATTCCTGTGAAAGACCCACTATTTTTGTAATCAAGAGTATAAATTCTTTCATCAGACAATTTATTTCTTTCTGTTTTTGACTTTGGAGTATAAACAGGTACAGGGAACATACTTGATAAACTTGTATTATAGAGAGTCTTCGAAATTGTTTTGAAATTATATCCAGGGGTAGTTTCAGGATTAGTTTTAGGAGTAGTTTTATTAACTTTTGGTAATAATAATTGAGATTTTTTAGATTTGTATGGTTCGTGGTAATCATTGATATATGAATTTGGAATTTTTGAGACCTTGGAAACTAACATACATGAATCAATTTGTAATATTTTTTGATTTTGTTTAAACCTAACTATAGATGAAGATGTATAATTGGTAAACTTTGTCGAGTTTGACTTATTATTATTCATCGTATACTTGCTATGAAGTAAAAGGTCTTTATCAATGAACATTTTTGAAGGAAACGATAAATTTTTTAAATTTTGTTTTTGATTTTTAGTTGATTCAGTTTGTGGAACAACTACAGTAGGTTGTGGAAGCTTTATACTACTAACTTCTTGGTTTTCAAACTCATCCAATTCGTTACTTAATTCGTGAGCAAATTGAAGAAAACCTTTATTTGACAATTCAATTTGATTTTCTTGGGCATAATCTAAGTATTTAGCTACCGAATCAATCCACTCTCTTCCGTATGCACAATTAATCACCTTCATCACACACAAACCCACAATTATCGGTTTCATAAGTAACATAATTAATTGGCGGTAATTAACTGGTTGCAAAATGTTTTTTCATTTGTGGCTGCAAAATTTATTTCTACTGAAATTATTGTAATTGGTAATTTATTAATAGAATTATATTTAAGAAGTATGTAAAGTATATCGCATAATAGTTAGAGTGTATTTGGTGGTTAACCAGGTGAGAACCAAATATTTGAAAAGGATTGAAAAAAAAAACACCTTCACTAACAGACTTTTTAACCGGAATCATATCCAATCACATATAATGTTACCCTGAATTTTGCCCACATTCTTTAGTCTTCTCTAGTTGGTATTTAGACTATCAACCTTGTAAGTACCAGACTTGAAGATATATATAAGTTGATTGAAAAATGCTTAAATAAATAGACAACCATAGTGAATCCAAAAATTTGATTTTGGATATACTATAGTCTACATAAGCTAGAAATATCCATTTTGTGGTAAATATGTGACTCCAGCTACTATATGGAGATCAAAATTTGAAATAGACTAAATTATTATTTTGGCAACTGTAATTCTAGATTTATTTCAAAATTTCAAATACAACTTTTCTTCACATTCAACTCGACAACTTTGCTTGATTTCATCGCTCAATTCGTTCACTTTCTTAGACAATTTGATCTTTTCTTGATTATTCATGAATATCGGAAACACAGTCGAAGTTGTTCGAGTTATAATATTTGAATCTTCGCCAGTTTCACTGTCTCTCAACACTGGCAAATTTATCATAGTACCCCCCGTGCTTGTGTTCAAAAACAGGGAAACATCAATTAAACTATCTGTCAAATCATTAACAATGGTATTCAATTCTTGTTGTCGTTGTTGTTGCTTCAATACTGATTCCTCAACGTCATTGCCATACATTTGCTGTTGACCTTTTAACAACAAACTCTCTTCACCAGAATCATCAGACTCCCCTTTAATACATGATAAACAAGCTCCCATAACTTATCTCTACTAGTAATTGATGTTTCACGATATTTCTTACTATGGTTGATAGAAATGTCGCGCTATAGATTTTAAAAGTAACACGACATTTATGCGACATTTATCTTATGGCTGCAAATACAACCAATAAATACTAGAGGAAAACATCGATGAAAGAGTAGTTCACAAGGTTTTCCCATTTCATGTGTAGAAGAACTTCAGAGACAGCAAAAGGTTTTTTTTTTTGAGACTTTGAAAACTTATGGACTAGTTTTTGATTCAACCAGTGTTTTATATTTTTTTGTATAATGAATAAGACATGAAAGGAGCAGACTTCACTAAGAAGTTAATAAAAAAGCTAGTGTTGTTGAAAAAAGTGATTAAACATGGATAATGTTCCCTATAGGTTTATCATGATAGAAGTCTGTTTATTGGAGATATCTGCGTACTTCCCGGTTTTGACGAAATGTGGTAGTAACCTCAGAGGTTATTCAGGTTAAATTATATAAATAGATATTAAATTTTGTCAACATGTATTGTTCTTCATGTTCAATTTGTTCCAGCTTCCATTAGAGATTATAGATCTAGTATTATCAAATTTTAGCCTTGATGAATTAACTACTTTATTCAATTTAGAAAATTTATCAACCGAGGATGATGTTAGATATCTTGTGATTAAGCATATGGCTTTATCACAATGCTATAAAAATAGAAATATTGTTTTTTCCAACAGAGCAACAAACAACCTTGTTTGTTTAACTGAAGATAGATTAGAATACTTAATTAAGAAAAATATTATCATAAAACCAAAAAAGTTTAAACTTATATTGAATCAACATTTGAAACGTGAGTGGATAGATTATTTTAGAAATTTTGAAGAAGTACATATAGTTTTAACCAAATTTAAGAATTGTTGTCAATTTTGTGGTTTATATTCTGATTTAATATTCAATTTGAATGATACAAATTTCTTGAATAAATCATCAATTCAGTCGTTACTGATTCATCTATTTGATTATGACAACATCAAAAATACCACTCGGCGATTTGATTCCCTTACATATTTGAATTTATCCTACAACCGATTAGAAAATTTGGATCATTTTCAACTTCCTTTGACATTAAAATCATTGAATTTGTCCAATAATAATTTTTGGAGACTTGATTCACAATTAAATAACTTGATAGAGTTAAAAACTCTTGATTTATCTAACAATAATCTTTTAAGTTTGTCGATCAACTTGCCCAATTTGGTATCATTGAGTTTACTGGGGAATAATTTGATGAACAACAAATTTATTCAGAGGTTAACTAATCTTGAAACTCTTGATTTATCACGAAACTTGATCAGTACTTTGTTTCCTTTCCCTCCAAACATCAAATTCATTAATCTATCCAACAATCATCTTGGTAATGATTTCGATTATACTGTATTCCCGCCATTTTTACTCCAATTAAACCTCAGTTGGTGTAGGCTAAGCGACGAAACAAAGTCAAAACTACCTTTTATTAACTTTATATCTTGAATCTAGGTTATAATTCACATAATCTATGGTATTTACTCAGTAATTGTAGTTAAAGTCGACCCTCTTTTGCAGCCAAAAACCCTCCTTCCTAATTGGGAACTGGTCGCAGGATTTCTAATCTTAACCTAAATCGAAATTGTGAAGGGTTAGGGTTATATTTGTTTTGAAGACAATATGTCTGAGTGCTTGTGTTGCTATGCTTTTGAAGTATTGAATCATAAACTTGTTGGAGAACCCAAAATTTCATTTCAAAAATTCGTGCTGGTTGATGATAATTCAGATCTGATACCCTCGTCAGCACCATTATTTGTAACTTGGAATAGAGATGGAAATTTACGTGGTTGTATTGGTACTTTTCAAGACTTGCCCATTGAGTCTGGAGTGAGAAGGTTCAGTATTACTTCAGCTTTAGAGGATTCTCGGTTTGCCCCAATCTCTAAGCATGAATTGCCATCGTTACTGGTTCATGTTACTTTGTTAGCTAATTTTACGGATATCCACGATTCCGAAGACTGGGAAGTCGGCAAGAATGGATTGAAAGTATCATTTGACTATCAAGGTATTCATTATTCTGGAACTTTTTTACCCAGTGTAGCCGAAGAAGAGAAATGGGATAAAACGACGATTTTGTACTATTTATTGAAGAAAGCCGGTTTGTCAGGAGTATCAAAACACAACACTAACGATTTTTATAAAACAGCTATGAAGGAAAATTGGTTAAGGTTGACTAGATATGATGGATTGAAAGCTAGTCTTGATTATGGTGACTATAGGGATATTAGAAGCGATTTATCATAGGCAGAGAAGTTGTTTTTTAACATACCTGTCATTTATTAATTATTCTGATTAGCATTATAGCATTCTTTTTATCTATTATCTATGCTAATTTAGCATTCTTCTTTTTTGTATTTTTGCCTTCAAAAATTCTTACTATCAATCAATTACGCCAAATTGCCTTATAATACACCTATTATCTAGCAATTCCGCTAATTTGACTTATATAACATCTATTATCAATTTTTAATGGTAGTTTGTACTGTTTTAGGTAAGTCGAACCAGTTACTCTCTAACTAATACGTATATTTAATCTAATTAAAAATAAGAGCTTCTTCATGATAAATTGACAAAATTAATCTATTTATCAATGAAGATACTACTAAATACAAATTTAAGTCAATTAGTGACGGAAAACATATGTTGCAAGTAGGGGAATATTAAAATCAAATGAATACCAAAAAAAAAAACAAATGAAGTCTAAAGGGTATTAAAAGTTTGATATCATTAGATGCATATATGCTTTTAATGAATTTAAATCTGAGTCACCTTAATTAATCCATAAATCAAAATGGATGATAAGACAGGAATGGTAAAATTGTCATCAATCCCGTAAATATCAATAACTTCAGTAAATGATGCAATTAAACCTGATATAATAGCATACACAGGGAAGCTAATATGGCTAGAATTTTCATTCCAAAGAATGTCCTCGGGGACATTAACATTGTAGTTTGGAATAAAGTACATATAAATAAGACAACACAGAGCAACACCAGTTAAGAAACTAGCGATACAACCAGCTAAAGATTTGGCATTACCAATTTTAGGGGTATATTTTCCAAATTGTCTTCCAAATGTTGAAGCAGCAGTATCGGCCCAAGATAATAACAATACACTCATCAAAGAAATATCTTTTGGAAATATTGAAAACACCAAAACCAAACCAGCTAAATACCAAAGGACACCATTGTAACTATTAATTTCCTTTTCTCTAATCACGAACCACATAAAATTGACGATTTTTTTGTTCAAATCAGGATTTCTGAATCTAATAAAGTCATTCAAAAATACAATAACAAATATGATTGATAATGGTAAAATCAATTGATGTTGATGAACCCCTTGAGTATATAACCAAAGAGTCAACACTCCAATGGATGAGTGGAACAACTTTCTTCCGATTTCATGCTTCTTAATAAACCTGACTAACCAATCTTCATCCATCGAATGTTGCACAACTTCTGGGGTTGCTTCTGCTGCCTTGTGAGAACCATTCACCCCATTCGAGTGACTGATTTCATCAAGCAATTCTCCCACAACTTCCGCCTCTTCCTCTTCCTCTTCTTCATCAAAATCACTTTCACTAATCATTGTGTTTTCATTAATATACGTTTCATCTTCTATACCTGAATCATCAAAATTACTAGTAAGAATTGTCTTTTTCACAGGGTTTCTCTTGATAACGGTTCTTGGCGTACTAGATTTAACTAGCTTCCGCACACTCTTGGGTGTACTAGGAACAGATGACATCGTTTAACCTCTTCACTCTAGTCATCATCGTGTTTTGATCTCATCAACATCATCGCCCTAACGGCCGGCTATATGCAGGACACTCATTAAATTATTCATTATGGTTAAAGAAAATGATTGTTAGTTAAAATGGGGACTTGGGGATAGTTTGAGGGATTATAAGAGGAATTGGGTATGTTTTACTGCAATCAAAGAATACCACTGAAAATTCAGCTTCAAAAAATAAAAAAAAAACGAAAAAAACACTTCACCCGGAATCTTCAATTTGGCTCTAAGGTTAACGGTGAAGTTTGACAAAGAGTACGCCAATAACGTCTAAAAAGGTCAATTATGATACTTGTAGAAATATAAATAATAGCGGTTATATTCTCTTCTCACTTTAACTTATTAGACTACTATAAACTTTATAAGCTTTTGCAAACTTTCTTGAAGCACGGTTTTTGAAAACTACTATAGTTAATGCTTACAAGCATAAACAGAGCCAAATAAAGCAAATTGTAGACACAAACAATGTGAATTCAGTCAATGACAGACTTGTCTGGCAACCAGAGTTTCTTTGTATAAAATGACTTTGGTGCGTATAGTTGGAATTGTTAATGAATTTGGAATAGTTGAATTTAGACTTAGTGAAGCTGTAGATATTATTGCGAAATGGAAATGTTCGATGGTTTTGAGTTAATGAAAGTACTTGAATGGGATTATTGGATACCCGAAGTCCTGAGATTTGTGTCACTTGTGGTATCTTAAGCTTAATATCGTCAACAAGTAACAATTTATTAAATCCATTTTCAAGCACTGGTATACTGCTGGGCACTGAATTAAAACCATCTACTGTTTTTACACTTATAAATATTTCTTCATATGTAGTTGTGTAAAAACTAGGAGTGCTCAAAACTTTGTTTGGCGATTCGCTTGTACCAATACTTCCCCTACTCATAGATCTAGAATAGATACTATGTGCAAGAGCAGTTTTATAACCTATATGTAAGCCCTTTCTATCTACCAACAGATTTTCCATAGTTTTATCTGTTGGTTGCACTGAAGTGCAACCAATAGTGAGTATATTGTTATCAGGAACTGAAGTGATTGTCAGAGAAAAGTTTGTATCCTTGGCTAAAATGGTGGAAAACTTTATGATGGCATTGTCCTTGCGTTCTTCTTCTTTGGTCGTGATAGTTACTGGTTCAACTACTATATCAGTTTCTACTATCGTTTTGGTGATTTTCTTGGTAATTGTAACCTCTTCTGTTATTGTACTAGTAATCTTTGAAATAGTTAAAGTCTGAAAGTCAGGACTAACTACCGTCACAAAATGATTCATTGGTCGGTAATCTATCGACATTGCGGTAATATTTTTAAAGAATTGTTCTAATTGATTCAAAAATGCCTCCTTCTTATTTGTTGAAATTGAATGATTTTTCGGATGACCAAGTTCGGTACCACTCATTCCATAAATTAATGACAGAAATTGTGTCATTAATAACACTGATAGCTTTAAAAACCTCATTGTTAAACTCAATATGTTGATATAAATATTTTTCTGATTTTTTTTTCATTTGTGTAAAGTAACACATTTCATTAATTTTTTTGAGTATCATTCTAATTGTTGGATAACTCGTTGAGCTATTTCCAAATAAGGCTTTGCGATATCTGGATTTGATAACACAATGGGCTTCCCTTTATCTGATTGCACGCAAATCTCTTCATTCAAAGGGATGGATCCCAAAACTTGTAGATTATGCTTTTCAGCTTCTCTTCTAGCACCTTCTGATCCAAATATATGGGATTCGTGCTTACAATTAGGGCATACAAAGTAGCTCATGTTTTGAACTAAACCCAATAATGGAATTCCCACTTTTTTGAACATGGCAATTCCTTTCACCGCATCAATCAAGGCAATATCTTGAGGAGTACTGACAATAACAGCTCCATCTACTTTCAATTGCTGACTTATAGTCAACTGAGTATCACCAGTACCAGGAGGCATGTCTATCACCAAGTAATCTAAATTGGACCATTGTACTTCAAACAACAATTGTTGCAATGCCTTCATCACCATCAACCCTCGCCATACAACTGCATTTTCTGGTGGTACAAGATAGCCCATGGACATCGAGTCTATTCCATAGTTACTCAATGGAAGTAATTTCCCAGCATCATTCATTCTAGGCTCACCAGATAGATTCAATAATCGAGGTATCGAAGGTCCAAAGATATCAGCATCAAGAATCCCGACATTCTTGCCCAAAGACTTCAACCCCAATGCCAAATTGACTGACACAGTCGATTTACCAACTCCACCTTTGGCTGAAGACACTAACAACACCTTATTCACCCCAGATATTCTCTGCTTTATAGGTAATCCTCGACTCATCCTAGGAATCGAAGGTTCACCTGGCTTTTTTGGTAAACCCAATGGATTTTCATGCAACAACTGCCTTGTTGTATGCAATTGTCGCCTCCATTGGCTTTGGCAGTAAATTCTTCTGGTTATCATCATAAGATAAACTACCTTTACTTTGAATCAGTGTAAATTTTCGATGCTCATCGAGCCTTCTTCATAGTTAATGTTGATTCGGCCCCCATTGTTGGCAGTATTTCGAAGGTACTACACAGTTCAAGACTATAAACCTACCGTTTATGCTTTGTCTACAAAGTTAGGTCGTTCTGCTATTGGGGTGGTGAGGGTTTCAGGTTCCCAGTCAAAGTATATTTATCATCGACTAACTGGTACTGAAAAAGAACCAGTATCAAGAGTTGCTAGTGTAAGGAAACTTTATGAACCAGGAACTAACAATTTGCTAGACGAGGCATTAACCCTTTACTTTGGTGCTCCAAAAACATACACTGGTGAAGACTTATTGGAGTTGCACTTACATGGAGGTACTGCGATTATTAAGTCAGTGATAAAGGCTATAGCACAGTTGCACGATCCTGACAATGGAGTTATGATTAGGTATGCTCAAAATGGAGAATTCAGTCAAAGGGCTTTCCTAAATGGTCGATTTGATTTGACAGAAATTGAAGGTATACGAGAAATGATTGACGCAGAAACAGAGACTCAAAGAGTTGCGGCCCTAAGTTCATTATCGGGTAAAACAAAACAGTTATTTGCTAAATGGAGAGAGGAAATTGTTCAAAATATTGCTTTATTAACTACGGTAATTGATTTTGGTGAAGAACATGATTTGGAAGAAGTTGCTGAATTATTTGAAACTGTCGATAACAATATTGCAGTAATTAGCAAGGAAATTAATGATTATCTTTTAAAAGTTCGAAAGTCTGAAATCTTAATGAAGGGGATCAATGTAGTATTATTGGGACCTCCGAATGCTGGTAAATCTTCAATCCTAAATTATCTTGCAAATAAAGATGCTGCAATCGTAAGTGAGATTGCAGGTACTACACGAGATATAATTGATGTTCCTATCGACATTGAAGGCTATAAAGTGGTTATCGGGGATACTGCTGGGATAAGATCCTTTGAAAATGCCGACATAATAGAACAAGAAGGTATTAAACGTGCAAAAGATAAATCTATGAGTGGTGATTTGGTTTTAGTTGTTTTGCCTCTAAATGAAGAGTTTAATTATGATGATTTATCAAATCATATCCAAATGCTTCAATCGCAAAATAAAGAGATTATAGTTATATTAAATAAGCAAGATCTAGTGGACGAGATCGATATTAAAAAGTTTTCCGAAAAATTAAATTTACCATTTGAATGCTTCCATATTGTTTCCTGTCTTAATGGCACTGGTATGACCGAGTTATCACAATCATTGGTGGATCATTTCAAAAACATTACCTTGTCAGAATCTACAGATCCAGTAATTATTTCGACAAGAGCTCAGGATTTGCTCATTCACGATGTTCTATACGGATTTGAACAATTTAAAATATGGAAAGAGCAAGACGATGTCGTTTTGGCCACTGAATGCCTAAAGCAATCAGTGGAGGGAATTGGAAAAATTACTGGTGAAGCCATAGGAATAGAAGAGATTTTAGGTGTAGTCTTCTCTAGTTTCTGTATTGGAAAATAAATTATAGATGATACCTATTTTTAGTCTACATATTGTACATGGTCGTAAAGTTGCTTCAAGCATTATTTAACACAATATAGAATGTATACTTTTCAACATCCCATGATAATTTCAATTGTTGTAATTGGTGTCTTGTATGTCTTCCGCCAACTTCTGTGTCATCTATGATTTGACCAGGCTTGATTTTCTTACTCAAATTTGGAGCAACTTTACATTCAAATTCTATAATATTTAAACCATAGCTCAATTTCAATTCATAGCTGATTCCTAACAATGAAGAATCCTTGTCCACAAAAATCTCTCCATTCACATTAGATTCTTCGTCATTAATATAGATTTTGCACTGAAAGTCTTCATCAGAAGTCAGATTAACTATGAGTTGACCCTCATTTATCTCTGGCTTTTTAAGATCGTACAATAATCGATGTAAACCAACTTTAAGATTGATGAAAGGTGATGAATCTGGAGGTAAAGGCAACGAAAATGCTTGATCTGCGTAGCCATTCGCCTTAAATTTATAGTCAAATAAGTTGATAGTATTAAGTAAGTTGTGGGTTGGAAATAATGCTTGTTTTGTTTCTGCCAAATTATTATGGATGAATGGTCGCTGATGAATTTGTTGGGTAATATTTTGTGCTTGAGATAATGTAGAAGAGATTGATAATTGTTGAATAGCACAACAATCAAGTGGAATTAATGGTAATGACTTCCCCAAGGTATTGTAAGTAGTTTTTTCCAAAATAATTGGTTTATCTTCCAATTCCATATTTTCAATCGCCTGTTGATCAAGTACGGGTTCAGCAATTGGATCATGGGAACCTGGTACCAAGTCATGAATTTCTTCATCTTTTATGAGTTTCTTTTTCAGACTGGTTGGAGAAGCTTCTAAAGCTCTAGCTTTTGCTTGTTTCAATTTCAATTTTAACTTAGTTGATTTACCTTCAGCTCGTTCATATAATTCATTATACTTACTATCAATATAAATTTTCAATCTGAGTGCATCTTGATGAATTAACGAACTAGGATCATTAAATAGTTGGGCATTTGTAAAAATTAAATTATAAGCTTCGTGAAATTTCTTCAAATTATTGATTATACTTAGTTTAGGATTAAATAACCGTTTAGTTCGAATTTGCGTCAATACATTATTAAATGATGTAGGAGTTTTAACGACATTTAAATATTCAGGATACTCTTTTGTATTTACTTCGTCCATGAAAGGAAGACTGATTTTCCCGTCTCCAGGGAACTCATGATTTATACCATCTTTCAATATTCTCGTACATAATTCTGGAAGTCGAGCAAAAGTGATATCATCTTCAGTTACTTCCAAAGGTGGAGGAGGCTGTTTAATCTTAAGCTTTAACTTTTGCGGATGAGGGGTTTCGGTTTTGAACTGATTCACTTGATCATTGACAAAGTCAAAGATTTTTTGGGCCGCCACCACGATCCAACTTTCAGGATCGTTATACTTTGTAGCGTTATCAACTAATAATTGAAAATCGTCTCGAAATTTGTCAACTGTGTCATATCCAGAAGCCTTGACTCTCTTTTGGATATCGCCTATGCTTATAGGATTACTAATAATCTGGTAATAATCTGGATATAACTTTTTAGATGGTAGTTTAACGAAAGGGTCTGCCATCAAACCACCATTCTCGTCTTGTAGGTTCAAAATCAAACTCAAAGTCGACTGGAAAAACTGTTTCTTGTCTTCATCAACATTCCCCGACCGGTTCAGGCTCGTAGAATCGCTGATTTGGGCCGCTTTTCGTTTGGGCGCCATGGTTGGTTGATAATCAAAACTTTTATTGTTTTTGTTTAGTTTTACTACCAGTTTTTAAAAGCGAGGACGAGTTTAAAAAAATTGAAAAAATTGAAAAATTTCACCATACAAAATTCATTTGTGGTGATTTACCAGTGTTGAAGAAGAATTGTTGCGGTAGTATGGGCAAGAATGATACGGTAACCATTCTTTATGGTAGTGAGACTGGAAACTGCGAAGATTATGCTCAATTTTTGGCAAAACGACTACAATATTATGGTTTAAATCCAACAATATGTGCTGGTGATGAATATCCTATTAAGCAATTGGTTACTAAAACCGAGTTTCTAATAGTATTATGTTCCACCACTGGCCAAGGTGAATTACCCCGAAATATTCGGAAATTTTTTAAATTCTTATTGAAGAAGAAACTACCAAATGATTTTCTAGACCATGTTTTTATGACCACGTTTGGAGTGGGTGATTCGTCATATACCAAGTTTAACCATGCGATACGAAAGATCCATGCAAGGTTGACTCAGTTGGGTTGTCACGAATTGTCTCCTAGGGCCGAAGCCGATGAATTAAGTAGCGAAGGGGTGGACGGATTCTACAAAGAGTGGGAATCCCAATTGATTGAAGGATTGGCTCAGCATTTTGAAATGGATAAATACGACGAATCCCATGTTTTATTGCCGGTAAATAAAGTTGAAGTCGATACAAATGGTGATGACATAATTGTGAATTCTGATTTATCCATTACTAGAAAAGCCGATTATATAAAAATTGGGAAAATTGATCAAGTTAAACGAATCACTGCTGAAGACCATTTTCAAGATGTGCGTCATGTTGTTATAGAGACTCCAGATCTTAATTTCGAACCAGGAGATTCAGCTGTATTGTACCCTGTTAATGAAGATAGAAATGTGCAGTTATTTTTGGAACTGCAACCACATTGGTTAGCTAGAGCAGATAAACCACTAAAAATAAATGGTCTTATCGACATTCCTGGTGGAATTATCGACACATCTAAACTCACTTTAAGAACATTAATCAAGTATCATTTAGACATAATGTCTATTCCTAAAAGATCATTATTTATTACCCTTTGGCATTTTGTTGATAATACCACTGATAGTGGTGAACGTGAACAAGAGAAATTGCAAGAATTTGCTAGTTTTGAAGAGCCAGAAGAACTTTATAATTATGCTAATCGTCCGCGAAGATCAATATTAGAAACAATTATGGAATTTGAAAACAATTTGAAAATACCACTAGAGTACGTTTATGATTTGTTCCCAAAAATCAAACCTCGATTGTTTTCGATAGCATCAAAACCCAGCCCCAACAAAATAGAATTAGTAGTTGGAATTGTTGAGTACAAAACAATGTTGAGGAGGATAAGAAGAGGTTTATGCTCAAAATGGTTGAAAGGACTCAAAAAAGGAGATCAAATAATTTTATCAATAGACCATGCCAAATTAAATTTGGATCTACCAAATATTGAAAATCCACCATTAATTATGGTATCTCCTGGTACTGGTATAGCCCCCATGAGATCTTTGATACAAGATGTAGTTGAATTAAATAAGCCTCAATCGCTTTACTTGTTTTATGGTTGTAGATTCAAAGAAAAAGATTACCTTTTCCGAGATGAATGGCAAGACTTGGTAGAAAAAAACAAACTTCACCTTTTTCCATCATTTTCCAGAGAATCGAAAATCAAGTATGTTCAAGATCGATTATTTGAAGAAAGAAACTTAATAGGTGACTTAATATTAAATCAAAATGCGGTTGTATTTGTTTGTGGATCTTCTGGAAGCATGCCCAAGCAGGTTAAACTTACATTGATTGAAATATTAAAACAAACTGGTAAGTTATCGGAAGAAGACGCTCAATCTTTTATTTTCGAAATGGAAGATAATGGAAGATATAAAGAAGATACCTGGTGAGTTACTTGTAGCTAGTGCCACTTGTATATAACAATTTATAAAATGTATATACTTATCAATTGACGAGAACTATGACAGAAAGTGACAGAAAACGCGACACAACAGTTTTTCAGATTTTTCAATTGGTTGAACTGATACAGTAGAAAGCTTTATGATTCAATTGGTCCGACCAATAAGGTATAATCATTTTTCAAGGTTGGCAAGATTACCTTCTTGTATAAGACAAGTTTCTAATGGGACCAAGTTTCCAAGTGAGATCACTTTAGATAACAAAGTTTACAAAACTGATGAATGGACTAATGTTCCACCATATATATTAGAATTGACGAAAAGGCAGTTACATAGAGATCCCAATCATCCTATAGGAATATTAAATGATTTAATTCAAAAAAATTTTGCTGGATTAGGGTATACATTCTATAATGATTTCAAGCCAACAGTAACAACATATCAAAATTTTGATATTCTTGGATTTCCCCAAGATCATGTTGGTAGATCAAAATCAGATACCTATTACTTAAATAAAGATTACTTATTGAGAACCCATACTTCAGCTCATGAGAATGAATGTTTTCAACAATGTAAAACTCCAGGATATTTTATTACTGCCGATGTATATAGAAGAGATGAGATTGATAGTACTCATTATCCAGCATTTCATCAAATGGAAGGTGCTAGATTGTGGAGTAAAAACACTCCAAATATAGAAAAAGTTTTACAAGATGATATAGATTCAATTCCTAAAACTAATATTATTGTTGAAGACCCATTCCGTGAAACTCCAATTAATTCGAATAACCCTAAACAAGAATATTTAACTGAAGAACAAACTAGATTAGCTGCTACTCATTTAAAGAAAACTGTCGAATATTTGGTGAATTTAGTTTTTGAAAATGCTAAAAAATCAGCAAAATTAGCTGGATGTACTGATTCATGGGTTGATGAACCATTAAAAGTAAGATGGGTGGAGGCATACTTTCCTTGGACTTCTCCTTCTTGGGAAATTGAAGTATGGTGGAATAATGACTGGTTAGAATGTTGTGGATGTGGTATAGTTCAACAGCATGTATTATTAAATTCTCAATTAACTGAAGATAAATTTGGTTGGGCTTTTGGTATCGGCCTTGATAGAATAGCTATGTTGTTGTTTGATGTTCCTGATATCAGATATTTCTGGTCCTTGGATGAAAGATTTGCTAAACAATTTAAACAAGGTCAAATATCTACATTTGTTCCATACTCGAAATATCCCGGGATTAAGCGAGATGTGTCTTTCTGGTTACCAAAAGGTATTGAACTTCACGAAAACGATGTCATGGAGATTGTCCGTATTCATGGTAAAGATCTAGTTGAAAATGTCAGTTTAGTTGATTCATTTGTTCATCCTAAAACTGGTAAAAAATCTCATTGCTACAGAATCAATTATCAATCCATGGATAGAAATTTAACAAACGAAGAAATAAATACCATTCACGCAAAAGTTGAAACCACTTTAATCCAAGAATTCAACGTTCAAATCCGTTAATCCTTTGTATATCTTTTTATATGTAAATAGTCAATCAATCAACATCCCAAAATTTTATCACGTGATCTTAAATGAAGATGAAAAAAAATCTTGAGCTTGAACAAATTGATAATAGAAAGATACCATGCTTGGGTTGGTACGTTCAATAAGTAGTGGGTTCCAAGGAGGATCCATTGGGATAGGGCGGCTG
Source organism: Suzukiozyma pseudoglaebosa (assembly GCA_030705115.1). Lineage (NCBI taxonomy): Eukaryota > Fungi > Ascomycota > Pichiomycetes > Serinales > Debaryomycetaceae > Suzukiozyma > Suzukiozyma pseudoglaebosa. The sequence goes on along the minus strand of JANIWI010000056.1, from coordinate 61,337 downwards.
TTTCAAGGTCTGTTGTTGAATTTGGTGAGATTTAAGCATGAGTACGCTCCAAGATTTAAAGTACAACGTAAAGCCATGAAAGGTCGAGTATCAGTAAGAACTGGAGGATCTATTAAAGGTAATTCAGTTGAATTTGGACAATTTGGATTGAGATTGAAAACAAGAGGTATTAGAATGGATGCTGCTCAATTGTATGCTGCTGATAAGGTTCTTAAACGAGAATTGAGACCATCAGGAGCAGATTTAATCACCCGATTTTCATGTAATACCCCCGTGTGTGTCAAAGGTAATCAAACAAGAATGGGGAAAGGTAAAGGGGGTTTTGATCATTGGGCTTGCAGAGTTACTTGCGGTAAAGTTTTATTTGAAATTAGAGGTGACATTCATGAACGTGTGGCTCGAGAAGCATTAAGAAAAGCCGCAGATAAATTACCAGGGTTATATGAAATTGTTACTAAGCAGTCGCTAGTAAGAGTATCACCAACTCATTTGATTCAAAAACCCGGAAAAATCGATTATGTTGATTTGTTAAATAAAAATCCTACTGGTAAATGGAAAAACGTTCAAGATTCTAAAAAGGATATCTATAAAATGTATAATGGTCGTTAAATATGATAATACTTGTATATATTAAATTCATATTATAATTATTTAATCAAAATCAACCTGTTCAATTGACACTGGAGAAGAACTTTTCAAGTCGCTTCTCTATCTTTTGACGCCCAATAATCATATACTACATTTACTTCTACTTGTATTATTCTACTTAATTAGTTATACTCTTTCTTAAGACTAAGCCAAAAGATTTATCATTCAATATTGCAGGTAAACTCAAAATACTAAACTCAAACTATTAATACTGCTACTCAAAATTGATCGCTAGTGTCTAGAATCTCAAAATCATTGGACAAACAAGTTAAAGATCTTTTGAAGAGTGACTGGATTCATAAGTATACATTTTTGAGGACCCACTTCGAATAAACGTTCAACTGATAATATTAGCAAACTAGTTGAAAAATTCCCAAATCGCTCAAAATCAAGTTTTAAGCAAAAAAAATCAAATAGAATTCGACAATTAAAAGCTTTCACTAATTACCTACTAATCTGAGCTTTCTACATATACCTTACTCTTAGTAGTTCCTAACATTGACCAATTCAAGAATTAATTAATAGGATGGTAGCGCGACACATATTGTTAGATTCAAGTCTACAAAGATCATAAAGTAAAGAAGTAATGGCAGCCAATAACCAAAAGATCATAAATCTGGGATTAAACACCTTGAGCAAGTTAATAGACTCGGATACTGAAACGACGCTACTCGATTTACAACTATTGTACAATTTGAATACAAATCAAGCCCTAAACTATATAAAGCTTTCTCAACTGTTAGATCAACTACATCAGAATAATGATAAATTAAATTATTATGGACAAGAATTCGGCAAGATAGGGGAATCATTGGCGAATATAGAAACGAAAGTGGATAAATTGGAAGCAATTACTCAAGAACTAGATGATTGGTCCTTAGAATTAGAACTGAAAGTCGATAATAAACTGAAATAATCGGAAATTTCAACAACAAACACAACATTTGCAAGCAAAAAAACTTTTGAAATGACTTTGATGTAAGCAATCAGATTAGATAAAATGATGGTATATTGAACCCAAATAAAATGAGTGCGATTAAAACTTTGATTTAAGTTGCTACAAATTGCAAATTCCAGTTTGCATTTTGATTATTGTTGAAAAAGCGATATCAAAGCCTTTTCACAACTCATCACTATCACCGTCTACTTCTTCATCAACATCATTTTCTTCATGTTTTTTTATTTTATTTTTTATTCTTCATCTTCTTCTTCTTGGTATTCAACTTTAATCCATAAACTACAACTTTGACATTGTACTATTATATGATAGCCGCCCGATCCGTCGCTTGTTCCCAAAGATTCCAAGTCTCGCTCAGTTAACGTTATACTTGCTGATGCATGGCATCGTGGACAATCTCGATACCAATATAATTCATCTTGCAAGTTTTTAGTTTCAAAATCATCCAAATTGTATAAATCTAAACCGTCACCATTTGCATTGAAACCGTGCTTTTTTGTAGCCTTACTAAACAACTTATCGTACTCTTGTCGCAAAGTATCGTCTTTCAATACATTATAAGCTTGTTTAATTTCATCGATTTGGTTGAAATCTCCCCCAACTTTATCAGGATGAGTTGATAACAATTTTTCTCGATACGCCAATTTTATTTCGTTGGTTGAGCTGACTGAACTCACCCCAAGAATATCATATAGAGACCGGTCGACATTATCAACGTCTTCCATGACTACGATTCAGTTGTATGTTTTATAACTAGCTAACTTATAGGCAAACGACAATATACAGGACGCTTCAAAATTTGCGATGCTCTGCTGAAAATGAAGTCTAGTTGCAAAATCCAACCTGGTAACTTTCATTAGATGAGTGGTGTCAAGAGGAAGAGAGAAAGCAAGACCACCGAGATCAGGATTAGTTCCTACAATGAAGAGCCTGCTGCTATTGTTGGGTCTCTTTTTAATGGATTTGTGATTCCTGAATCAACTGAATTTGATGTTTACAAACATAAGAAGCATGAAAAATATGTCATACATGGAGAAAATGAAACTTTAGAGTATAATGGAGCTACAGAAGAAGATGATAATAATAACGACTATATAGTAGGTTTATATGATCCTTTAAATAAATCGGTTGATTTATATCGAGCACCTTATGTTAATGCTCGAGTCTTAGCAAAATCTTCAAGAAAATATTCTGGTCCATCAATTAAATCAGATGGAATTAAATTCAAGAATCAAAGAGATGCATTAGGTCAAGCTTTTGGTACTAAGAAAGCTAAGTCTGCCATTTCAAGTGCAGAAAGAAATAAAATTGATGCTGATAAATTAGCAGATATAGAATTAGATATAATTGATGATATTAGTAAAAATACTGAAACTTTACCATCTAGACAGAAAATGGCTGAAGAAGTTGTTCATGATAGACCAACTCCTTATGCAAATGTTGAAGCTACCAATGTTGAAGATATTTATTCAGTTACAAGTATAATACCGAAAAAGGAATGGACATATTTACGTATCCAACCTCTTTTAGATGCTACTGATGACAAGTCGAGATTAGAATTATTACCTTATGGTAAATCAAGCTTTATCGCAAAAATTTTACCAAGTTTGGTTAAACAAAATAATGAAGAAAAATTACAATTAGCAATTTATGCATCCTTATTATTTGGAGTTTATGCTAATAGAAGAGTTAAAGATAAAGAAATCTTAATGACAAGATTAGAGAACAAACCTTCGGAAATGTTAATTGATGGGGTATTACAAAGATTTACCATTTCTAAAGCTTCCCAATTTGGTAAATCGAAAGATAGATCATTCATGATTGATCCTCATCATGAAGATAAATTATTATGTTATTTATTAGCTATAATCTTACATTTAAGTAATTTCATGGTTGAATTACAACCTTTAGCCCATGAGTTAACTATGAAATCGGGAAGATTGCAAAATTTATTTAAAGCTTTGGGTTGTACTGTCAAAGGTGCCACTGCAGGTCAAGCTGAAGCTTTTGGTATTGCCAAAGCTATGGCTTCTACTTATAAAGTTGCGACATTAAAAGTCCCATTCAAATTACCTGAAATGACAAGATCGGGGAAACGAGCTCGTTGATTCATTTTCAAACTTTACATAGCGCATATAATATTGTAAATCAAGGGTAAATACATGTAAAATATATCAAAATAAGACACTTTTGTAAGGGTAAATATGTAAAATATATCAAAATAAGACACTTTTGCTATTACAACTTTAAAAGTTTTGTTTAATACATACAAATCTGTCAGATTTCATCTGATTTTCTTCTGAAAACAAACAAGTTTAAGGATGAACTTGTTTGAACTTCTATATTATTATATATATCACTATATATCATTGTATATATCGTTATAGTATTCGTTTTTGTCAGGATTAATCTGGTGTCTGTTGGTGAATTCGTCTTTGTGTAAGAGAGCAATACTCATAGTATAAAATGCTAATGATAGATTTTCACCAGCAGCAAAACTTTTTATAGATGTACGTTCCATTGATAGGTAGAATTAGCTTGTTGGATTGGCCGGTGATTGTGTTGTCGTTTGTATTGGCATGGTCAGAGTTTATACTTACATCTATCACGTATTTGTTGCCTGACACCGTAATTTCAATATTTACCACTAGTGTGAAACTAATAATCAGAAGAAATCCTTTGAAATCAGATCTTTTCTTCAGAAACAATGAGTTGCCAGAGGGTATTAATCAGAAGAGATATGATATGATGATCAATATATCCAAAGCTGAAACTATTGATCAAATGGTCAAAGTATTTGGTTATGAAATAGAGGCGCATGTGATGAGAACTAAAGACGATTATGTGTTGACAATTCATAGATTAGTTGGTAAACCGAGAACTGCAAATGGAAAAGTGGTTTACTTGCATCATGGATTGTTGATGTGCTCCGAAGTTTGGGTAACCATGTTGGATAAACATAAGAATTTACCTTATATTTTATATGATTTAGGTTATGATGTTTGGTTGGGGAATAATCGAGGTAATAAGTATAGTCAAAAGCATATTTCTTTTGAAGCCTCTTCAGTAGAGTTTTGGAACTTTTCAATCGATGATTATGCTATATACGATATTCCTGATACTATTGATTATATTTTGAATTGGACCAAGAAACAGAAAATCATCTATATTGGATTTAGTCAGGGTACAGCTCAAGCATTTGCTCTGATTTCAATAACTCCTCAATTAAATGAAAAAATTGAACAATTTATTGCTATTAGTCCAGCTACAACTCCTAATGGTTTAACATCAAGATTTTTGGATATTTTATTGAAAACATCGCCAAATATCTTATACTTATTATTTTCAAGAAAAATATTAATGCCATCAGTTCAATTTTGGAAAACAATCGTTTATCCAACCTTATTTGATGTAATGATTGATTGGTCAAATTGGTTATTATTCAATTGGAAATCAACTAATATCACCCGATTTCAAAAAATTGCTAGTTATGCTCATTTATATTCGACAACTTCAGTAAAAGTTGTTGTTCATTGGTTTCAAATCATGAAATCAGGTAATTTTCAAATGTATCATGAATCTAATAGTCTTATTTCTGGTTTAAATCCAACAAGTTATAACTTAAAATTAATTAAAGTTCCAATTCATTTAATTTATGGTACTACCGATTCTTTAGTTGATATTGATATCATGAGAAGTCAGTTACCTAGAAAGACTACTACCATTCAACCGGTACCTTATCATGAACATTTGGATAATTTATGGGGTGATGATGTCTACGAAGCCGTCTTTAAACATGTGTTGGAATATCTTGGTGAAGACTTGTCTATTGTCGATCGAATTGTTTATGATGATGTTCGCTTAATAGAAGACATTATTGATGATGACAATACATTTGTTGATGAAAGTTACTTAAAATCAGCAAGTAGAAAACGTATTTTAGATACTGCTTCAATAGAATTGGCTAATGGTTATGCAAGAAACACAAACATTTCCTCATGAAATATTTATATACATATATATATTCTAATTTATAATACTATAATTACCTATTATCTCCCAACTCTTTACTATATTTTATCATCCAAGAAAAGCAATACTCGCAATGCACAACTATAGTTTCCTCATTTGGAAGTCAAGGCCTTGGTTGCAACCAAAGGGTTTTGTGTCATTTCTTTTGGTGTAGAAAAAGTTTTGAAGCTAAAGTTGGCAAATAATCAATTGAATACAACTTGGTTGCAAACATGCAAAATGAACCAATAAAGGTATGAATTTGATGGATACGAAGTTTGAGATATTTTTACTAACGATTAAGCTGGAAAAACTAACAGAGGCGACTTTCCACCCGAATTGTATGTATAATTTAAATTTGGATATTATAGAAGTTATTCAAAGTTCCAAGGGGTCTAAACAACTTAAATCATGGATTATGGTATTTAAAGTGTTTATATGGTCATATATTTATGGATTTTATTGATTTTGCTGTGAAATTTATTGTTGATCATAAAAGTTGCTGAATTGGACACTATGAATGATAATGACGTTTTCGATCTCAAAGAAAGGAATTAAAATGGTTGAAATGACAGTTTGAGATTTTTATTGATTTAGAATATATCACTCTTTGATTGGGGTTGTCTAAGTGATTCTAAAATATGAACTTTCATTTTGTTCTTTTCTCTTTTTCTTTTTTTTTTTTTTTGCAATTAGCATATTCAGATCCAAGATATGGCAATTGAAATACCCATTGGTTTGATTTGTACACCTATATTGACTATACTAACATCTTTTTAGGGCTTATCAAAAAGCTTGAAACCCAAACTCCCAGAAGCATTACAAATAAGGAAGGGTTTGATCCAATCTTACATGATTTACTTAAGTTAACTCCTTGTAAGTCAACCATTGTTGCCAAAAGAGCCAGCGAAGAATCCATCAATGTTTATTCATCAAAGTTAGCCGAATTATTGTATTTGTTAAATGATGAAAAAGAGATTGATGATAATTCAAGAATTTCAATAGAAAATAATCTACTCGAGCTAACCTCAGTTATTCCAATACCCACAAACACAAACGAAGTATATCCTAATGAAACTTTATCGAAAATCATTATAGATAATTATCACAATTTGTTGAAATTTTCAACTTCATATTTTAATTTATCTTTAAGTTCCCATACAACTAAATACCTAGTAGAGTTGATATACTCTTTGGAATACTGGGAAGTTTACCATTTAATTCCTATAGTTTCAAATTTTGATTATATGCTAAAATTGATTAATTTTGAAGTTATTCCAACACTATTCGGTTCATTAGTGAAGCCACCTCAAAATTACTTGAGCGAAGATATGTTGGCTGGTTTACAATATCCATTTCCATATCCATTTTATAATTATTCATATCACTCTTTTGACCCAAACATCGATGCAAAGAAATTTTCAAAAATAATGATCAGGCCCTATAATGATATACTTTTAAATAATCGTCACGCTAGAAGGAAGCGTCAAAAAATAGTTCAAGAGATATCAAGCGAATCCGATCTTGACATTTCAGGCTCTGATGTCGATGGCTATTACTACAATGAAAATGCTGAATTAGTTAGAGCTTCACCTATCAATCAATCTCGATCTGACGATGATGATAAGGGTGTCCATGATATCATTTCCAATTTGATGTCCAAGAATCATGAATATCGTAACGAAAATGATAAAGATATCGATGATGACGATGATGATGACGATGATGATGACGATGATGATGATGACGACGATGATGATGACGATAACGATGATGAAGATCTTGATGATGAAGATTTTGAAGAAGCTGCAAGGCAGAGAAGGTATAATGATGATATAGAAGCAGATTCTATGAAGGAAGACGACAAGAAATTGCTTCAGTTCCCACATAGATTAAAATTTGAGGAAACATCACCAAATTCCGGCCCAAAATCATATATAGAAAGCTCGCCTTCCCCTACCGCAGTTGAAATTGCAGAATATATGGCTGAAAATGGTGGTAATAATATGGGTGATGGAGATTCTAATAATGAAAATCGAATAGAAAATGCACCAGGTTTTATACCATCGCCTTCTCCAGGTTCCTCGCTAGCTAATGATGACAAAAATAAAAAGCCAAAAACTGGGGTAATCCATCAATGCCATTTGATCGATCCTGGTACGATGCAGAATTGTTTAAAAATTTTTTATGGCAAGAATGAATTATTAAGACATCAAGAGTTTGTTCATGCTACCAAGAAGAAAATATACAAATGTATCTATTGTACAAGGAGTGGGTCAAAAGTGCAGAGTTATCCTAGGCATGATTCGCTTGCCAGACATATACGAAGAAAGCATGGAGTTACTGGTAAGGAGAATAAAATGGCCGTGAATTACGCTAAAGAGAATGTTGAAATAATTGAAGATGCAACGCAATTAATCACAAAGCAACACAACTTCGGTAAACCGTTACCACACCCAACCTTCTTGAATCCAGATTTCACAATCAAACCAGGTTATGCAGGCTTTTTGTCGTTTAGTACTAAAGATAACACTCAGCCAACCAAAGCAGTCCCACCTCTGAGTAATATTCAGAATCAGAAGAATCGTATTGTTGATGTAATTGAACTACCCCCTATCAATAATGAAGATAAGGAGCGTCCACCTACAAGTAAAGATGAAAGTGAAAATAAAGATCAAAGTCCAGATTCTTTACCTCGACTTGAAGCCCCATTTTCATCACAGACACAAAATTTTCCATCAGAAAAACAACTGGTTTCGCTTCTTCGGTCGCCAATACCACCAATATCTACCATGCAACAAGGAGATCAATTGCCATTAACACATAATGTTCAAAGTACACGACAATCATCAATAAGTCAAGCTCAAATGTCGCCTCAAACACAGCAACCCCAATTACAGTCTTCATATTCACATGGCGTACCCGCGGTGAATCTTTCGTCATTTTCGCCATTATCCATGCAATCGAAACCAGCATTATACGTCTCACAAAGTATGATGATGCCAAATGATTTTATGAATATAGTTCACCAGCAACAGCAACAACAGGATCATCTGCTCGTTTTGCCCCAGCTTCAACATAGAAAACATCTGCAACAACAAATGCAACAACAAATGCAACAACAGATGCAACAAAAAATGCAACATCAACATCAAACTCAACACCAGCAGCATCAACAGCAACATCAACAGCATCAACAGCAACATCAGCAGCATCAACATCAACATTATATACATCAACATCAACTGCAACAGCACCAACAAAATCCGCAACATCTGCAACACCAATATCAACAGCATCAGCACACTCAGCACACGCAGCATCAGCATCAGCAGCAGCATCAACACCAACAATATCAACATCAACAACATCTGCAACAACGTCAACAACATCCCCAACATCCTCAGCATCCTCAACACCCCCAGCATCCCCAACATCTTCAGCATGCTCAACATCCACACCTTCAATATTCACAGCACCCACAACATCGACAACAACAGCTTCATCAACATCACCAACAACAAATTCTTTCTCGACCACAAACGTCTCCACCCATTCAACAAGCACTGTTACATCCACAATTAGCAATGACGATGGAGCAACCTCAATCGGTACCCCAATTACCCCAACCAGGTCTGCAAGGAGGATTATCATCGCTCATGTTACCTCTGATACATCAACTAGATCGCAATATTAGTTTTGGAATTCATAGTCGACTTCAACCTGATAATTCATTACCCGGAAATTCAAGCATAGACTCAAGATATAATAAAGGAAAAGATAGAAGATCAATGGATTTATCATTTTTGAAATCAAATGAAGATGAAAAAAGTCAATGATAATCTAAACCATCCTCGATAAAAGACTGAAGATTATCATCAATCAAATACCTCTATCAAGTTTATAACATAATATTGCAGATAAGTACCATTATAAATGTTTTTATTACGGTGAGCTCCGTAATCACATACTTTTGTATTGTAAATTCACTAATTGTCGAAGACAGATAAAATTATTATTAAAACTATTATTCACAACTAACAATTGAAAATTTGTGGATACATGATTTTTAATGAAAATCCAAACACAATTACATCTTATCGCTTTTGTATTCCTTTGTATCATATATTCATAGTCTCAATACTATTTCTTGCTGTTAACTCTAAATTACTAACAATCACACATTAACTAAAATGGCTGCAAAATTTGGATGCAAAATCCGGGTAACAATTTTTGGAACAGTTTTTTTTTGGTTGGTCGTGCAAAAGTGTCAATTTTTTATTTTACAAGGAAAACCCAATCGAACAAATATTTGCAATTAACAAAACCAAGTGGGTAACAGGGTATAACAACATCCATTGGTAGTTTACTAGGTGTTTTGCGGTGTTGATTCTCTTTTTTTGATAATTTGAGTACGATCAACCAAAAAAACTGGGATTTTTTTACCGTTCAAACTACATATTCAGCTGTCATTCTGGGACATTAATTTTTAGCAGCAATAGAAATTATTTTGGAAATTGAGTCAATCGGAATAATTTTGCATTATGAATAATACTGGTATGCATTCTATGTATTCATACGGGTCTATACAGAATGGTATACCTCTTGCGCAGCAAACTTCAACCGGTCAAAGTTTACAAATGCTGCTGCAACCACCAGTATCTATGGCCCTGCAATCTTTGTCAGTGTCATTACAACAAATACCCCCAAGCCCAAGTCAATCAACCCAGGGTAAAATGCTTCATCAACAACAAACAGCACCCCTAAATCCTCCGCAACTCCAAATTTTGCAACCACAACTCCAAGGAAAGCATCCACAACAAATTTTACCCCCTCAATTGCTGATACTGGCTTTAAGTGATAATAAAAAAACCCTCAATCAACTGGGACAACTTTCATCAAAACCTTTGCCTCGACAGGGTTCAACCCAGTCAAAATCTTTGGAAATGAACCTACTGTCGCAACAAGATTTTGAGCCTAGGCTGAATGGTTCGGAATCTCGTCATAAACAACATTCGCAAAATATTCAACATCAAAATCATCAACCTCAACTTTCAAAAATTCATGAAAATTTGTCAAATCACAAATTCAACCAAAAGGTACCAGCAAATCTTCAAGATCAATCTTTCCATCAACCTCCACAAATTCAATCAAGTGTTTCTAAAATTAAACAAAGCTCACCTCTTTTATCTCCTAGCATATTACCCCGAGTTCCTCAGCTTCTGATGCCAACTCAGTTACCGTTGCAAAGTTCACAACCCAATCCAATAATACCTGCAACATCTCGCTCACAATCAAATCCTTCGCCAAATGCGGAAACAAGGAAAGTGCCCACAACTTCAACTCAGTCAATGCCTTCTGAGGCAAATTCAGTTGAAACTAATCAATCATCACAAGTACCTCAATTAGTAAATAGCTCACAAACTTCAGAAGTTGTTACTTCGGAGCCTCCAAAACCAGTTTATGAATCTAACTCAAAATTTGAGTTGCTGATACAAGAAAGGGTAAATATATTAACCACTGCAAATCCTCATAACATTGATGAATACTCCAAGCATATATTTGAGTTGTTAACTTTAATTCATGATGATAATTTTGATAACCAAGATCAATTGAAAAAGGTCATTGAAAAATACGACAGTCTCATTGAGGAATTTTTGGAGTATATTGATTTCCAAGATCCTATTAAATCTAAGATACATGTGGTTGTCCAAACTAACTTTGATTTATTTATTAAAATTATCACAAATTATAAGGCTGTTGACTTGGCCACAAAAACCATTAAATTCTTGACTAATTTATTGATGCATTGCAATTACTGGGAAATTTATAATCTTTTGCAATGGAAACCTGCTATTTATCATTTCTTGCAGTTAATTCATTTCGATTTGCATGAATGTTATTCAAAATTTATACAAGACTATCAAAACTTTAATTACAAAAAAATTCAACAACCAAATGCATTACCTAGAAAACCGATTCGAAGAAGGTTTACCAATTTCAACTCTAGAAGTAGAGGTGATAAAGGTAGGTATGGTGTTGAATTTGACGATGATGAAGATGACGATGACGATGATGATGATGACGACGATGACGAAGATATGGACAGTGACGATGATGACGATGATTCAATGGATGAAGAATCATACTTATCACTTCATCCAGATTCAGCTGAACATGATAAATTTGTCGACAAGAGTCTAAGAGGTTTTAGTGCAAAGGAAAAGAAAAAAATCAGGCTGAAGGCAAAATTGAACGCTCATAGAGTTATCAAGAAAAGAGCAGATTCAAAACCATCAAATAAATCATCAAATTATGATCCAGACGTAATACATGAATGCCAATTACCGTCACCAGATGAACCTCATAAAATATGTTTGCGGCGATTCTCCAGGAAATACGAGTTAATCAGACATCAAGAAACTGTTCATTCCAAGAAGAAAAAGTTATTTAAGTGTTATGTTTGTGTCAAGCAAAATCCAGGAGTTGGTCCAAGAATTTTCACTAGACACGACACTTTAGCCAAACATATTAGAGTGAATCATAAGATTTCTGGGAAGGAAGCCAAAGCGGAAGTTGCCTATTCTAAGAAGCATGCTGAAGTTGTCGAAGAAGGTGATATCACAGTTCACGTCGGTAGAAGGAAAACTAAAGTTGACTTTGAACTAAGAGCCCATATGGAGAAAAGGAAGAATGCCAAGGGTGGTCAGATTGAAGTTGACGATGATATGTTTGATGATTTAGATTCCGGTGATGAAATTGTTACTTTTAACTAGCAATGTGACAATTTTCCCCCATAAAACTACGGAGATATATTGACGCTTACATTTTAATTACTATCTCAACTAGTGAGGGGAATAAATATGGACAAACCTCTGATTTATAATAGCATATATTTATACAAGCAAGAAGAAATTAAATACTGTAGGTATATTTATTACATTAAAGTATTTTCAAATTTTTGTTGCGCTAGAATATCTTTTTGATCCTCAAGGTCTTCAAAAACTTCTTTGGGTACTGTTCGCAAACCAGTAACTTTCTTTTCGTTTGGCTTTTTAAAAACAGTTTCAAATATAAGTGATTTAGATGCGTTTCCAATTTTTTTGATTGTTGATTTAGTTGGTTGAGTTATACCTGGAAAAAATGTTAAGTTAGTGTACGGATCTTTGATTCCCAGAATAGCTACTTGATTTCTTTGCATAAGAAGTTCATTGTTGTATTCATGGGTTTGTTTAGCTATTTGATGTATCCAACTTGGATCAGATTGGTAATTTATCAAAGCAATTCCTGCCAATGGGGTAGATCCACCAGCAGTATTAGTTTCGAATAAATTGCCGTACCTATTTTTGTTGAATAGTTCATTAGGATCGGCGTATTCACCAGCAATGTCGCCATTATCTATTGCACGTTGTTCCCAAAAATCATCGATGACTTTTTTACCATCTTTGATCATTTTAGCACCAAACTCTCGATAAATTGATCTTGCCGCCACTAAATTAACCGAACGACCTTTATAAGAATTTGGTATAATACCACGATCAATCAAATCCATCTTTTCATCATTTGTACAAACCTTTTTAAACAAAGTTCTATGGGTTTTGAATAAAAGATAGGAATCTCTAAATCCCACCAATCTAGCAGGTTCTGTTGAGATCATAAACAATTTATGAGGATTTGTATTGACTTTAAAAGTTTTGATTCTATATTCTCTACCCCCTGATAAATTACCATAAATATCTACTTTTTTCTTCCCAGCTTCATCCTCATTTGCTATTACCACTTCATCATCGTCTACATTAAGTGGATTACCTTCTTCATCAAATGTTCCATCTTCAAGTACAATAATTTTCAACTTCTTTCTACCTCGTTTCTTTGGTTTTTGTCTTTTGATAACTTTACCTTCCCCATTGACTTGAGATACTTCATTACCTCCTTCTTCGCCTTCTTCACCCTCTTCGCCTTCTTCACCCTCTTCACCATCTTCACCATCTTCACCATCGTCATCTTCGTCGCCATCCCCATCATCTCCTTCATTTTCGCCTTGTTCATGTTGTTCACCTTCTTCAGATTTAGATTCAGCTACACCTTTCTTCGAATTGCCAGCCTCTTCCTCGTCTTCTTCATCTGAATCTTCTGCAGCCCTCTTCCTGCCTCTTCTTACTATCACTTCTTCTTCTTCTTCTTCTTCCTCTTCTGAAATTTGAAATTCGTCTTCATTCTCCTCTACTTGCTGCTCGCTATATTCTTCATCATCCACATCTGGCTCCAAATCCAACCCAGTATAGTCGCTTCGACGTGCTGACCTTGCTCTCGTCTTGGAAACGGGAGATTGAACCTTCCTACGAGTTCTAGTCATCCTATGATTCAATATTTAATACAAACTTATAAACCAGTTGCAATTTTCAAAAACACCAAAGTCGTGTACCTTGGTAAATCGTTAACAATAAAGAAATGCTTAGTGTTGTGATTGAATATATACACATATATTGAATATTTACAAGATACTAATCTCGAATGTGAGTTTATTAATTAGTATTGAATCATTTTTGTTCGTCATCTTTATGTTCGTTTTCTGGTTTTTCATTTTTGAAAGCATCTTTACCATCAAGATATTTATCAAAAGCGTCATTGGTTTCGGGCCAAGGACGTTTACCCAAGAGTCTGATCATATCTTCTCTGGTAATGAACTCCTTCTTGATTAATTCTTCTGCAACTAATGCAACTTCTTTGGATTTTTCAGTTAATAATTTACGACAGGCCTCGTAACACTCACTAACAATTCTTTGGATTTCTTCATCAATAATGTTACTAGTCTCGTCACTATAAGGTTTGGTCAAATTATCTTGAGATTGAGTATCTGCATAATTAACCATACCAACTTTTTTACTCATACCAAATCTTAAAACCATTGATTGAGCAATTTGCGTCACTTTTTTGAAATCATCATGAGCTCCACTTGTGACAGAAGAGAAATGCAATTCTTCGCTAACTCTTCCACCTAAAGTCATAATCATTCTATCGTTTAATTGCAAACTTGAATACAAAAATTGATCTGGTGGTAAATATTGAGCATATCCAAGAGCACCTTGACCTCGAGGAATAATGGAAACTTTCAATAAAGGACTAGCATACTTCAAAAACCATCCACAAACAGCATGACCTGCTTCATGATATGCAACCACTTTTTGTTCTTCGGCATTAAGCACTTTAGATTTCTTCTCGACTCCACCAATTACTCTTTCAATTGCTAATTCAAAATGTCTAAGAGTAACAGCATCAGCATTATATCTAGCACCAATTAATGCCGCTTCGTTACACACATTAGCAATATCAGCCCCTGAAAATCCAGGAGTTAATGCTGCTAATCTACCACTCAAATCACTATCAATATCAGGAGCTAAAGTGATCTTCTTCAAGTGAACTTCAAAAATTTCTTTACGACCTTGCAATTCTGGATTATCAATATGAATATGTCTATCAAATCTACCAGGTCTTAATAAAGCTTTATCCAAAATATCAGATCTATTGGTACCAGCAAGAACCACAACATGATCAGTACTGTCAAAACCATCCATTTCGACCAATAATTGATTAAGAGTTGTTTCTCTTTCATCGTTGGCACCACTAGCATTACCTTTTGAACGTTGTTTTCCAATAGCATCAATTTCATCGACAAAAACAATTGATGGAGCATTTTCTCTAGCAGTTTTGAATAAATCACGAACTCTGGATGCACCAACCCCGACAAACATTTCAACAAATTCTGAACCAGATACAGAGTAAAAAGGAACACCGGCTTCACCAGCAGTTGCTTTTGCAATCAAGGTTTTACCAGTACCAGGTGGACCAGATAAAATTGCACCTCTTGGAATTTTAGCTCCCAATTTTTCATACTTTTCTGGGTTTTTCAAAAACTTAACAAATTCCATGACTTCTTCTTTTGCTTCTGACATACCAGCAACATCTTTGAATCTGATTTTGACTTCGGCTTCTTGATTGAATTTTTTAGCCGTCGATTTACCAAAACCTAATGGGCCTCCCATACCACCCATATTTGCTTTTTTAGACATGTAATAAATTGCACCTAAAAATAATATAGTTGGCAAGAAGTTAACCAACATTTTCAATGGACTGCCTTCACTAGAAAACACTACAGGAACTCTCATGGATTCGGCAATATTTAATTCGTTTTGAATCTCTCTTAAATTACGTTCAAAAGTGGTAATATCACCAATATTAAAGTAATAGTTAGCATTTGGATGTAAATTTTTCCCTTGTTCATTTAATTGAATGTAAGCAATCTTATTATTTACCACCACAATTTTTGAAACTAAATTACTACGTAAAAATTTTCCTGTGAATTCTTGGAAAGTGATTTCGTGATTAGAGCCATCAAAATTTGAAGTCATGTAAAAAATTAAACCAAAGATTAACCCTAATTGAAATAATTTGATTGGGTCAGATAAGTTAAATTCGAATTCAAAGTTCTTTTTCTCGTCTTTTTTATCACTTTGCTTATTAGAATCATTATTTGATTTTTTTTGATTATTCTGATGATTTTCATCGTTTGTTTGAAAATTGAAATTGAAACCTTTATTGGATTTTAACTCTTTACCAAAATACGAACTTAAATCACCAAAAACACCTTTTCCATTGATATATTCATCTGGACATAATGGATTGACTAACTTTTGATCATCTCCTGAAAATGGAGCAGAAGCTAAAGTATCGAAAATATCAAACCAACCAACTACAACATCTCGGTTTAATTGATTTGCCAAGGTTAACTCGTCGATCAATTTACCTCTATCATCAGTTGGAGACATAGTGACATATGAAGCCAATAATTTCAGAACTATAGGATTATCAAACTTTAATTGATCTAAATAAACGATATTATTTGATAAAGCAAAATAGAGTTGGAAATAAAACAATACTTCCGATTGATCAATAGTTTTCTGGAATGATGATTTATATAACTGTTGAATTTCTTCAATTATAACATCAGGATTAACTTCGGCATTTGGATATTTGTTTCTAATTTTACATTGGGATATGTAGGCCGTCAACATAAATTTATACTGATCTTTCAAATCTTCTACATCCTTGGTATTTAAAGGATCTTTATGATGGAAAAATATCACTGGATTTTCAGTTTGTTGTTTAATATATTTTATTGCTGATTGTAATACTGAAAAATTGAATTTAATAATTTCTTGTCGTAATTTTATTTTATCAATAAAATTGGCTTGATCATATTGTTTCTCTAGTTCCTGAGCTTTCTTAAATTGTTTTTTAATTTCTTCATATTTTTGCTTTTGTTGTTGTTCAAATTGATTCAATAACCTTGACATTGAACTAAAACCTCTAAAAACTAAAGTCTTCAGACTTAGCTTAGTCATCGAAACCAACAGCCCCGATCTAGTCGCCCATCCCACTCTCAACATACCTGGTATTTGTTCGAATTCAACTGTACTATAATTTTACAACTTTTACTTTAGCCATAATTTTTCCTAGTCGCCTCTCGTTGGCCTTGATTGCCTAATTAGGAAATATATTGCTATGGTTTTTCTCATAGTATCAACCAACATACAAAATTTATTAAATCAATACGATTACAAACAAACTACCATGAACCATTGAATTTTACTGAAACTTGAATTTGTTAGTAGCGCTGAAATACTGTGTGGTAAATTTTGGAATTTATTTGATATAATTTGAAAAACCTCATATCTACTTTAATTTCTTCATGTAAGATATCTTTGATACAATTAGACTTTAAGTTATACTAAGACTGTATGATACTTGATTAATAAGAGACTATTTTGGTAGTGAGTTTCATTGTATATGTGAAGATTCAAGTATTCTTAATTGTAAAATCGTAGACATAACCGTTATAATATATACAGATATATATATGCATTTATATATATTTATAGGGAAAGGAAATATTATCAAATTATGCTTTTGTAAGGATGAAACACTTGTTTAGTGGTACATAATGGAACGAGAGTATATACTGATTCTGAATTGTGGTTTTATAGAAGTCCTTGATTAGGGTTTGCTTGATTTTTATCATGGTTATCTAGAAGCGCTTGCTTGGTATTTGCTGGATAGCTAGATTATATCTATAAACATGGAATATAAGTCAAGCAACATGTATTAAGTTAACTTGCCAATAATTGCAAATATAGTATACAAATGTTTAGTGAATCCAGAGATCATTTTTATGAAATTGATTAATCAATTATAGTATAAAAATGTGTAATGAATCCAGAGATCATTTTATATGAAATTGATTAATCAATATACTATACAAATGTGTAGTGAATCCAGAGATCATTTTATATGAAATTGATTAATCAATTATAGTATAAAAATGTGTAATGAATTTCATTTTATATGGAATTGATTAATCGACAAATGGAAGATTTGTATTTTATCTAGTTGAAGATTTTTATTTACTTTTTCTTTAATTTATTTTTATGTAGTTTAGGTTAAACAACATACTCCGACGCCAAGTACTAACATCTATTGACTGGCTGAACTATCTATTATTATCTGAGGTAAACTCTTACCAATCAGATATGGTCATTTTGAGTGTGTGGGCCACTGATAGCGCCATTTTCCGGCTAAATTAGATCCGTTAGCAGAATCGGGATATTCCGGTTCCGGTTTGGTTATCAGGATCAGGGAAGTAATAAAAGGTGAACAAGGATTGAAATTTAACAATATTACTAATTTTTTAGCCAAAAAATGGAGTTTAAAGTAAGTCAAGACAAGTTCTACGAAGATATCGTAAGTAATTTCACCGATGTTATCAATGAAAGAGTTGGAGGTAAAGTGATTCTGTGTTCGGATGAATTTTTTGCTAGTGCTAGCAACTTAATTAACCCCAGCGATCCCATTCAAGATAAAACCAGATTTGTACCATCAGGTAAATGGTATGATGGCTGGGAGACTAGACGTCACAATACCGAAGAAGCCGATTGGGTTATTTTTCAAATGGGAGTGGCCTCCGCTCAATTGATCGGAGTTGAAGTCGATACTGCTTTCTTTAGTGGGAATCATGCCCCAGCTATTTCGGTTGAAGCTGCTATTGATGAAAACTCCCCATGGCAATCAATTATAGAAAAAGTTGAATGTGGACCATCTCAACGTCATTTCTTTGTCAAACCTACAGGTTTGAGTGAAGCATACACCCGAGTAAGATTGAGAATGTACCCTGATGGGGGGATTGCCAGATTTAGAGTTTATGGTAAAGTCATCCCTCAATTTGCTGTTAATGCTACTGGTATCGATGTGGCATCTGTCGCTAATGGTGGTGTTGCTATTAGATGTTCTGATCAACATTTTTCAAGAGCTTCAAACTTATTATTACCAGGTAGAGGTCATGATATGTCCGATGGTTGGGAAACTTCAAGATCAAGAAAACCAGGCCATTTTGATTGGGTTATTATTAGACTAGGTGAAACTTCAACAATCCAAAAAGTAATAATTGACACTGCATATTTTAGAGGTAATTTCCCTCAACAAATTAATGTTAAAGCCATCAATATTGATGAAGAATCAACTTTAACTATAAACTCTGAATGGAGAGAAATTGTTCCAAATTCTAAAACGGTTGCTGATAAAGAGCATGAATTTGAAGTTAAAAATCAAGATAAGTTCACTCATGTTTTAGTATGCATGATACCAGATGGGGGAATCAAACGAGTAAGAGTTATTGGAACTCCATCATAAGGTTTATATAGATCTTAATTAGCATTTTAGATTGTATTCAAAATAAAAGTATTTTTTTTCATTCTTTTTTGTATATTTCACCAGAAAATGTGAAGTAACTAACCATAGATTCTGATCTCAAATTAGCGAAGAATAAAACAGCACTGTGGTCGATATGATTCCAAGCCTCTATTTATGTTAAAATTTGATTATGATCAAGTACAATAAGATTATATTAACATATACATTTAAATTTCAACTATTAAATTATATAGACCGAAACGGATGAGACTAATGATTTTTTTTGGGTATGTATGCTTTTGAGTCCTGCTCAACATCTTAATACATCATTCTTTTTACTAAAGTTGTAGTAAGATGAGTTGAAGTGGTTGTAACTGTAGCAGCAGCCCCTACTGCATATGGAGTAGTACCGGCAGGAGCGGCTGCGGCGGCTGCGGCGCCAGCAGCTGATCCACCGAACAAAGCTTGCAAGAAGGAAACAACTTCAGATAAAATGGAGGAACCATTAGCAGATAACCATTTCAAGATGGAATCTAAAATACCAGAGCTCTTAGCCCAGTTGTAAATATCACCAATAACAACAACTCCAGTTTTTAAGGCAGAAGTTAAGAATGAAATGGTAGCAGCTGGATCTTGGAAAGCTTTTTGAATCAAAGATTGAACTAAACCAGAATCGTAGATAGTTTTAACGACGGTGACTAAAGTAGAAATTAAATCTCTTTTATCTAAATATTCACCTTCAGAAACGAAATCGATTGGTAAATCTCTTTTAATTCTTTCAATATCTTCTGGGGTGAATTGTCTTTTAGAAGATCCAGTAGTTTGTGGAGTAGTAGCGGTAGTAGCAGTACTAGAACCACCACCAGTAAATAATCCTAAAGCTGCTTGAACAATTGATGATAAAACTCCTAAGAAGGAATTTCTTAAATCAGCATCATTAACGAAAGCTTGAAAGATTTCTTGTAATAAACCAGCATTCCAGACGGCGGAAATCAAAGCTGGACCTTGAACAATCAAACCTTGAATAGCGGATTTAATCAAGTTACTAAGTTCAGTTTTTAAAGCTGCATTAGTAGTTAAAGTATTGAAAACTTGACCAATTAACCCAGAATTACTCAAAGCAGTAATGAAGTTACCTAAAGCAGAATCAGCTCTAGCTTCTAATAAGAGGTAATCTTCATGATCTTCACCTAAAGCTCTTTTTTGATTAGTGATGGCTTGTAATTCTGATAAAATATCTAAAATTTCGTAGGCATCAGTTCTAGTAACTAATAAATCATCAGAAATTTCTGGAACAGTGAATGAATTGGCACAAGCGGTGGCTGCTAAGATAGCTACTAAAGTTGCGGTGGAAAGTCTCATTGTAAGTATTTAATAATTGATTGGAATTGCTGGATAATTGAATTGATAAAGAAAAGAAAGAAAGCAGAAAAATCAATAGATATTTATAATAACTCTGAGTTTCAACATTGGATTTACAATTGGTTTATACCCCATAATAGGAAATGTTTTACAAATATTATTATAAAAGCTACTAACATTTTTGCACCTAAAAAAATGGTCAAAATTTCCTAATTGGGAAATTTTTTTTGGTGGTAGTTTCTTGATGTAGAAACTGAAAATTGTTACTAACATTAGTAGTACTATTAATGGAATCAAAATCATAACCCACAATCAAAATAATAAGATATTATTGGCTTTAATTCTTGCATTTTACCCAAACGAGTTTAAACAATAAAAGACAATCAGTTGGTAACTATGGAAAATGGCCTTATTAAAAAATTAAATCAACGGTCGCCAATAGGTCATCTCGACCAAATTGAGATGTATACTGGGATTGGTTATCAAAACGAGTTTCTCAAAAATTTACGAGAAATATCTCGTTACAACCCCCACTATTGTAGATTATTTTTAAAGCAATATATAAAAATTTTAGATCAAAATCATATTGATTTAATTGATGAACTATATGAATTTTATGTACAACCGGAAATTCTCAATTCGAAGGAGTTGATGCCTCATGAATATGATGTTTTAACATATACCTATGAAACGTTTCAGTTGAAGATTCAAGAAAATCCTCGATTAATTTCAGGCCATAGTACTACTGGATTTAGAACTTGGGAAGCTGCAATATACTTATCAAATTATTTAATCAATAAACCACTTAATGGCAAAGTCTTGGAGTTAGGATGTGGAACTGGGTTGGTTAGTATGGCCCTAATTAAAAGTGGAGAAATAAAATCTGCAACTATTACTGATGGGTCTTTGCAAGTTTTCAATAATTTACAAGCGAGTCTATCACTAAATCAATTGAATACAAACGATAATATTGAATGTCGACAGTTCATTTGGGGTCAAGATGACCCAATTGATGTTGATTACTTGGTTGGTGCTGATATCACTTATGATACATCGATTTTGCAAGAATTATCCATTACCATCAAACAATTTTTAGATTTATCTACAAAAGCAGCATACATTGCTGCAACAGTTAGAAATTTTGACACCATAAATAACTGGGAAACAATATTGTCTGATAATTTTGATTGGAAAGTTGCTGATAAATGTCAGCAGCCTGAGAAATTAAATGGTAACTATACATACAATCCTGGTACTCCAGAAATTCGAATCTATGAAATAAGAAAAAGGATAACCAATCACCATATCATTTGAAATGATTTTGTGAGTTTTAACCTAATCATTACCTCCAAATTAACCAATTTGCTACCGATTCATATCAAACTTTAATTACCTATATCTTAAAGATTGATATAAAATAAATCTAGACCTATCTAGTGGGTTTTTTCCATTAACTGTTTGAAACCAAAATTGACATTATTGTAGCGCAAGTTTTGTCATCCATATGTAATTACTGTTAATAGAAGGTAACTATTTAAATTTGTTTCAATCGATCATAAACATGAAGTTGATTACACTGGAATAATATTTAACTTGGCTGATAAAATTCATCTACTAATTTATATAGGATCAAATAGTTCTATATCATTGTCAAAGTTGACAAACTTACATTAAAATTAAACTGCTGTTGAAGTAGTTATTACTCTCTAATCAATCTTACTATTTTACTTTGTTCACAATTGTGGTATTTATGGTAGCGCTCAATATCCTGCATGTAGCTACGACCAATGAAAAATGATTTTCTGTCGGTATTGAAAAATTCAACTTTTGTTAATAAATTTATATAGTAACAATGATCAAACGATTCCCAACCCCAGTGTTAAAGTATTACTGGCCATATGCCGTTGGTGGTATGTAACAATCCTATATTTGGTGCAGCCTCAATTTCAAACCTCAAAACCTCCTATGTGATATCAAATTTTGTTGACAATTGTCTACTGGCAAAATTGTTCCTTCATTTTGTTAAACAACGAATACCATATAATCGAACTGAATAATTCATTAGACATACACTTCATGAGGACAGATTTTATTGTGGTGTCAATTATAGTTGTTGATATGTCGCTCAATGAAATTTTCCAAAGAACCCTTGCTGTTTTGTTTTGAGAAGTCCATCACAGCCATTTTGCTTAATCATGAAGTCGCATTAGTAACTGAGTTGAGTAACTTCTAGTGTTTATGAAGAAATAAAAATATCATTTGGTTAGCTTGTGAATTGAGAAAATTTTGATCAATAGTTGTATTTTTAATCTTTCAGTCATATTTTATTAGAGGTTTTGTGGGTTTGTCTTTTGTTTTCTGTTTCTTTGTTTTATTTTTGTTTTATTTTGCTTTTTGGTCGTTTGTCAATTTATTCGATCCATTTTGCCTTCTTTCTTACTAACAATTTAGCTGCCACAACATATTTTTTAATCTGGAAAGCTTCTGAAGCTTCAATGAATTCTGCTGAATTTATCAACGATCCAAGACATCCAAGATTTGCTAGTGGTGGAAAATTCATCGAATTAGATAAAGAATAAATCAATAGGTAACATCTTGTTTAAAATTTCATACTAAATATAGAACAAATTTAAGACCTCAACTGTAGAAATGAAACTGGAGAAACTTTTATTAATATCTTGAAGTGTTTTTGTTCAGGAAACACAAAATGTCCATATAGTGAACCATGTTTGATTCAACTGCGATCCTGATCCTCTTGATTAAATTTACTTCAAACAGAACGAAACTTATGATTTCGTTCAATTAGCATCGATTGTGGATTTACGAATTCCAACCATGTAGAGCAAAAATTTGTTTTGTAAGTAGACTACACAAGTTGCCAAATTTTTGGTCAATTAACTATCTAATAATATGGTTGCCTTGTGCATTTGAAAGGATATTGTTTGAACCCTCAATGATTGGGACAATAATAGTAAAAATTGGTATCGCGTAGTTGTGTAACTGATGATGTTATGACAATATTATCCCTTGCAAATCTGACTACCAATTTTGGTATCATTATCTAACATTATTTTCATGGTTTGTAAGGTTGGACCTACTGTACGCGCCAGTCGAAACTAAATCGGTATGTATGTAGGTGGTTCTTTCAACCATCCAAGGTTTAATTTTTTGATTATATCGTACTAGTATTCTCCCAATTCATACTTTAGGTTAATCTGAGTGTTTACGAGCTACAACCAAAAATTTCCAAATTGGTAATGGTTGCAAAAACTTTTTAGCTTAATTAGGAAACTTTTAAAAATCATCAGTTTCATAGTATTCCAAATTCAGATGTAGATCATCACAATGGTATTACTAAGGCGGAAATCGTATCTGCATGCTCGGCGTGATCATTGTAGACCGATTGAGTTAAGTCGGCTGGTTATGACGAGGTGCTAATGATTGTAAAGATTAAAGATTATAATATTGGTAGCATAAGTAATTGAGAAGTTTTGTTTTATGAGAATTTAAAACTCAGTATTTCTAGTATTGTCATTAGTTGGGCTTACTTTGTATAATGTTAAACTATCAATTGTTAAAGAAAGGCTCGCCAAGCGAGAAACCCTACCTGATTTTTCATTTCATTTTGAATTATTGTCAAGTCTCTCCACTTTTATAATTACTAAAACGAGGTGACAATTAACGGTGGGATCAAAAAGTTGTTCTTTCTCTCCTATTTCGAGCAACTTTCACCTTTGTGGTCATAATAATACAAAAACTCGAATCTTTTTTCCCATTTACCAAAATTTGTGAAAATTTACAAATATTATATGAATTAGAAAAAATCAAACTCGCTTAAGGTATTACTAAAATAATGAGTTTAAAGACCTATTACACTGAAATATGAGAAAAAATTCTAATCACTGAAATACTTTCAATCAATGATGGATTGAAACTTTCATAGTTTGGCTTTTAAGACAGTTCCATCGGCTTATCAAGATTTTACCGTAAGGTGACTTGTCTTCTTCTTCCACCAATTCACGTAAAACAAAAAAGATAATCTTCAAAATTTATAGTTACTTACCTTTAAAAATAAGACTCCACTTCGAACAAAACGTCAAGCTTGAGGTAAAGCATATATAACTTTTATAATTGGGACAATAATGAAGAGTATCACAAAGTACGGTCATTCTAATTTCTGACGGATTTTAAATCAAATGAAACCAGAAAATTTTGAACATACCATAATTTTTTTGCGCTAGAGAATTTAAAATATACTACTATACTAGGATCTATCTAAAGGAATAGATAATTTAATCTTCTCTTTTCAAGACTCTGATCTCCGATTCTGGGAAAGCACTTAATGGTTCGTTGCCCACCAACAAGAATGCAATTGTCTTGGCATACACTAGTTACAGTTCTGTAACCAATGTTTTTCGTTTTCATGACTGATGATTTTGTGAGTGGGATTAATCAAGTAAAAGAATTCAAAGGTGATAGTTGAAGGTAGATAGAAATCGGGAAATATCAATTGACCATGAAAAAGTACGAAGAACATTTCTTTTTCCTTTTTTTTCAATCTGTTTGAGACTACATCGACTTGTAACTCCAGATATTCTGTCTACAGTAACATATATATTAAAACATTAAATTTTTTTGCCTCAATTAAGACGTAGATAGTGATATACTTATTGAAGCAAGAGAAATTACAATAGAAATATTAGAAACTATTTCGAAAACATGCAAACTATCCCTTAGTACAACAAACTATCCCTGGTTTGTCTATGTATGGTATCTCCCTAGTGGCGGTTCGGAGTATATTTATGTTGCCCAAGCAACATAACGTTCAACCTACAGGTGTAGGTGCATTAATGCTAAAAATAAACTTTTACCTCAAAAACTTTAAAGGTGGAGAAAATTGGCCACGGTGAACAATAATTATACTTGAAACGGAAACACGGGCTATAAAATTAGATTCAAATTAGATGGTTCGAACTGACTTGTAGTTGCAAACATTCACCAATCACTAATCATACTTGTAGTTATTAATTTTTGATCCATCAATCCACCAAGTGCTCACTTAACATTGTCAGTGTTTATTTTTTTCTTTGTTTTTGTTTTTTTTTTTTTTTTTTTTTTTTTTGTTTGATTTAGCCTAATGAAAAATAAAAAAATTGGAAATGATGCTTTAAAATTATTTAAAGTAAAAAAAGGAAAAATTTTTAAATTTAAGAAGTTTCACTAAATTTTTTTATTTTTTTTTAAAATAAGGATTTTTTTTATTTTTTTTTACAAGCATTTTTTTTTTTTTTTTTTTTTTTTTTTTTTTTTTTTTTTTTTTTTTTGTTGCTTGAATGAACTATATGAGAAATCAAAAAATTGGAAATGATCGCTTAAAATGCATTCAAGTAAACATAGGAGAAATTTTTAAATTCTAGAAGGTTCACTAAATTTTTTTAATTATTGTCAAAATCAGGATTTTTTGTCATTGCTTATACAAGCAATTGATTTTTTTTTTTTTTCGTTTTTCTGGGATTTATCATGGAATGAATCTGAATTTGTTTGTGTTCTTATTTCCTTTATGATGGGTTCATGAGTTCATAGTTTCATAGAGAAGAATTTCTAATAAATCCGTCGTGGTTATTGACTCATACCTAAAATCGCTCACTACCAAGAAAAAAAAGTCTCGCACTAAAAAAAAAAAAATCTCTCATAACTGAATTTGGCATTCTATGACATGCAACAGCAATAGTATTAAGCAAGCTTATGATTTCTTAGGTATGCTTTTAACCGACTTCTCCAGAATTCTGTAATGATTTGGTTTACCAAAACCCAAGTTTGCTTCTTAATTTTTTATTGCTAAGTGACATCACAACCAGCATAAAACAAGAAAAACATCATGCAAATCTATAGGAGATATAATTTTTTTATAGCACCTCGTTGTTTAATATGCGAAAAACGGTATATACATCACAAATCACCAAAAACCTTGTAATCGCTCTACAATGGAATTAATCACTCTATACTACTAATCATTCCCTTTTATCCAATGCTATTACACATTGATCTACAATTTGATCTACAATTTGATCCTTTCGTATTGTATATTATTGTATACTGTATAACCTATCAACCCAAAATCAAACCAACCCCCAGAAGTGAAATGAAAATCTGTTTATACACATAATACCATATGTATAAAAACTATTTGTATGAAAAATCAATAAACATGAAAATGATAACCCTTAAACACACATTAATAACCACCAAAACAATAAAAACCAATATTTGTATCTGTATTTATTTGTAGCTGTATTTATTGTAGCTGTATTTATTTGTAGCTGTATTTATTTATTGTTTGTTTGTTTGTTTGTTTGTTTGTTTGTTTGTTTGTGTGTTTGTTTGTGTGTAACTATACTTCAGCCATGTAGACTTTGGGTATGTTTTGTAAATTTGGTAAAGTGTCTATACTTGTTTGACTTAATAACTTGACCCATTCTCGATAATTATCACTAAGGTAGTTCTCCTTTTTACCAAAGGTATCTACATCGCAGCACAGCACATTGGGTAATATCAATCGTTTACAACCATCACATTGTATATATAAACTGTCCAAAATGTAATCACTAACATCATTAGCATTGATGTCAGCCCCATCATCAAAATGTTGTATAGGAGACTCTATGGCTTG
This sequence comes from Suzukiozyma pseudoglaebosa, assembly GCA_030705115.1. Lineage (NCBI taxonomy): Eukaryota > Fungi > Ascomycota > Pichiomycetes > Serinales > Debaryomycetaceae > Suzukiozyma > Suzukiozyma pseudoglaebosa. The sequence continues at coordinate 33,945 of JANIWI010000056.1, read as the reverse complement.
AAGATCCTCGTCATAATCGAATATAGCGTCCATATTTTTGTGTGTTTAACTAAATAATATAAATAATATAAATAATATAATATTTGTTAAATTAGCTATTTATTTGCTTTATTATTGTTTAGTTTTTGTTTATTATAAAATCATTGGAATTTCGTCATCTTTATAAATCATTTTTTAGCCACGAGGAAGTTTAATTTTTTACTGTGGTACATTAAATAATTCTTAAGTGTGTCAGTCATCACCCCAATTGAGACACAGTAGTGGGAAAAACAGTTTAACCACCATCACCGGAATGAACGCCATAGCAATTATCTTCTATAAACCCTCCCCCCCCTCCCACAAAGGTGCCCATAACCAATAACTATTAATATCCTATAAGCCATAGTATATACTCCTTAGTAATCTAGGTTATACTGTAGATGGAGTTATTATACATTGTCATACTTTAACTTTAGTTGATCTAGACTGGTTATTCAACCTTGTACCATGGTTTTTTTCATTTGCTGCGACTGCTACCCAAAACCTCTCTTAATCGAGGGTTGACACATTTATTTCGCAATATCACACGGACAAAAACTGTGGTGGTTATACTGATTAAAGATGAAAAAAGGAAATGTGGTAGTTGTGGTTGAACAACACATTCAGGCCACATCATGTCCAACAACCAGTTGATGGATCTGTGGTTGAAGCACAAATTCAAACAACAACTACAATAATAAAAAAAACCAACTAGAATTTACTTGATTGAATGAGAAAATTGTGGTTGATAGGTACAAAGTAAGTTTTGGTACTAACAAAATAAATAAATACATTAATTAAATAAAAATAAATACATCTTATGATAAACAGATGTGGTTATTATGTGGTTATTCATATACATAAGCAAATAATTAGACGATCTTTAATGATTGATCATCATGATCAATCATTATGATTAATAATTAACTTTTTATATATAGTCATTGAATGAAGTTTATGTTTATGTTTATGTTTATGTTTATGTTTATGTTTATGTTTATGTTTATGTTTATGTTTATGTTTAACTAGCTAGAAGATTATGACTAGTTTTCTATTTACTCTATTTTGGTGTCATAATATTATTAAAATCAAGACATATTTTGGGGTTTGCAACTTTAATTAGTGGTGGGGGGAGAAGCAAACAACAACAACCTGGTTTAGATGACATGATATGAAATTACCATCAATTGCTGATCAAATTTCACTTAAGTCATCATGTCTATGCAAACCAACCATGTATAGTTTACAAGAAATAACATTAACTACAATTGACTCATTTACAGTATATATGAGTCACTAAAAAAAAATAGATCACAATCAACGTATTGGCAATATATCATTTATCCATCGATCGATTAATTATCATTGATGTGATATATTTGATTGATGAGGTATTATTATCAATCTATACACACACTAGAAGTAATTAATCAATGATCAATTTTTTTTTTAGTTAGTGATGTTTCAGGTTTTAAGATTCATCAATATTGATTTTTTGCTAAATCTGGTTTTAAATTTTTTTTTTTTTCACATACAACAAAAAATTTTTCGTTCTGGTAGTAAAGGTTTTGTCAGAAGACTAGACCAAACCTAACATGGTCACATATTACGTCAGGAGTGACTTTGTATACCATTATGGTGGCCCAGTATATTATGTAGATGCAAACTGGGCAATAACCAACACCATGAACCGAACCGGAAAATCGAAATTTAAGTATGGCTTCGAGGTTGTGGTTGTGGTCTCTAGTAACAGTATTGATTGTAAAGTAAATAAAACTTTTTAAAGACAACCATATCAATCCATTGTGACTTTACCACTAATTCAGGAAGAAAGCCAACTCTGACACTTTTATTTCATTATGTTATTACACTAATATATTCTATTATTTACCTTTTATATTCATCAATTGCTATTGTAATACCAAATTATTCAAATACTAAACCAAAATTGAGTCCTCAGTGTTCCAACGTAAACCAATAACTCAACCAAATTATATAAACCTTACAAACATATAAATCTATACCAAATTCATCTACAACTATAGCAATGTCCTATTTTCATCCAAAGCTATAGTAAAGTCGGATATTCAACTGAATCTATAACAAAGTCAAATATTCAACTAAAATCATAACAAAGTGGTGTATTCAATATATCAATGCTATAATTCAATTAAAGCTATACATCACCATACATCACTACATCAACATTCTAGCTATAGTGCATTACTTTATAACTACCCTATGCAAAAATAGTTACATACATTCTTCTGCAATTTATTGAATATTCTTTGATTATCAATGAAAGATCATAATTCATTTGTTCTTCATCATGAAATTGTATTCACTCTTGTTCATCGTTCATATACATCGTAATTTTCAATCCAAGAATACTGAATTATTGTAATTTAAAGGTTTATTTGAGATTTTTAGAAAATGTTTCTTGTTTTTCTTTGGCTAATGAAATTTATAACTAATTCATACTCTCTGATGATTTTTAAGTCATTATTATACGCTTAATATTGACAATTTGTTGCATTTTCTCTGGTGATAAGTTTTCTATGGTTGCAAATTTGAAATTTTGATCTCAGAAAATATTAACCTGAACTGAGAACTGAACATCAACAATTCATCTCTTTCTCTTTATGACGATCTTTGCGTTCAATATCTACGATAGACACTGCAATTGTATCTACAACAGGCAATTCAATGAAGCTAATGGTACTATCAATAAGTACAATGATTCAAATCAATTGAAGTTGTTATTTGGTTTACTATATTCATTAAAGACTATTGTGACAAAATTAAAAGCCAATAATCAATTGAAATCGTTGGTCATTGGTGTATTCAGAATTCATTACATGGAAACATTAACTAATTTCAAGTTCTTATTAGTCACTTCCAATGATATTGACAATTTACAACTGGTTTTACATAAACTATATTCTCAATACTTTATTGAAAATATCATTTTCAATCCTTTATCTCAAGTTGAATTCATAGAAACTAGTACTGAGTTGACTAAAATTATCAATAATTCTAACTTTATCAATGAAACCGATGAATATTTAATGAATCTAGACATAAATTAAATTAATGAAAAATCATATTGAAAATTCCGTTAAAAAAATTCATATTGAAAATCATAATAACGAAGTATCTTTGGTTGTTCATATTAAAAATTATAATCTTAACCGTTTCCTTGGTTATTCATGTTAAAAATCATAACCTTGACGTTTCCTCGATTATCAGTTATTTGATCTAGATCGAGGAAGGTCTCAAATCGGGTCATGGTGATTTGGGACTTTCCTAACAGGTATTCCAAAGTATTGCCACAGTATATGCATGGTCTAGTTACCGATTTGAATAACCTGGTGGTTTGAACACGTCATAATCAAGTAACTATAATTCTTCCATTTTGTGATTCATGATGAAAGAAGAAAAAAATCAAACATAATAGTCAAACTAAGAGACTTTATAATTACATCGAGTAATCTTGATGCTTCTAAGAGTGTACTACATGTGAGCTTAGTGATTGCTTAACCTTGTATACTGGAACTATGTGGCGAAACAAATAAATTCGATTGTGGGGACATACACTATATGTATGGGACTCTCCATCACTAGATTGCTACATGGTTGTCTAGCATGGGTGCACACGATGAGTGTGAGCTACTCTTGTCTGCAGCTTACAATGTTATTACAACTTCAACCAACACCAATATATTGAATTTTAACAATGTGGAAAAGTGAGTAATTCATAAACTTTAGTTAAAAGATGGTATCACCACGGGCATTTCTAGTTTTATTCGAATGTTGGGTAAAAGGGCTGCATGCAATGTTACCTAGTATTCATAAATTTTAATGGTGAATTTAATCACAGAATCAAAAATTAGTTGCTGCTGCAAGATTTTAACGTCTATACTACTCAACCGTTAAATAACCGGTTGTATTGGGTCACTTGAATTATCTTCGCTTATTTACTTCTAATAGTAAAGTATTAATAATAATAGGTTCTCAGTAGTAATTAGTTTTACTACAACTTCGGATAATATTCCACATATAGTAATATGTCGGTGAGTTTTCTCGTATACGCAATTTATTTTTGAATGGTGATTACTAATGGATGGGGAAAATCCACAATTTTTTTTTGCTGGTATCAAGGGTCCATTAGAGACTTTTATTGTCTAGATACCACAATTTCACAACAATAATAGTCCTTTCCACTTCACTTTGAACCTAAGTTACTACCAATTCACACTCGCATTGTTTCTAGAAAAACATTTCTTTTTTTTTGCTACTAATCTTGGAATTATTTTTTTTGGTAAAAAATCTGCGGCTAATAACGGCCATCCAACGCATCATCAACGTATATATATGCGATGGGATTTCTTCAATCAAGATGATGATGATGAATAAGTATTGATGAACAATGGATCCTCGTCCTAAACATTTTAATTCATGGCATCATGAAGTGATAGCTACGTTTCTTATATGCATGGCTCAGTTTTTATGTCAAGCATCAATTACTATGAGTTTGTCAACCATGAATATTGTTCTTGAATCATTTGGTTCTCATGATTCTTCTAAACAAGTATGGTTCATGGGTTCATTTGCTTTGACTGTAGGTACCTTTATTTTGGTTCTGGGGAAGCTAGGGGATATTTTTGGTTTGAAGTTTATTTTTTTGATTGGTTGGATTTGGTGTACTTTGTCAAGTTTACTAATTGGGTTTTCAGTTTATGTCGATGTGACATTTTACATTGTATGTAGAGCATTACAAGGTATTGGGTTTGCCTTGATATTACCTTGTGGTTTAGGGTTATTGGGTACCATTTATGATAAAAATTCCCGAAAAAATCTTATCTTTGGATTAATGGGAGTTAATGGTCCCGCAGGTGCTACTATTGGTGCCATAATATCAGCAGTAATTGCTCAATTATGGTGGTGGCCTTGGTGTTTTTGGTTGTTGTCGATTGTGTGTTTAATCTTTGGACTTTTGAGTTGGTTTTACATTCCCGATGTTAATCAAGGTGGTATAATTATTGAAGATAAAACCGTGGAAACTAAGGAAACTCCGGATTTACAATTGTTTGATGTTATCAATTTTAATTCTAGGTATCCATCAACTACCAAAGAAACTAATTCTAATCGAACATCTTCAAATTCTGTCAATTCGGTATCCACTGGTTCATCGGATAAATCAATCAGTTTTGATTATTTAGGAACTATACTTGGGATTTCTGGATTAATATTATTTAATTTTATATGGAATCAGGGTCCAGTTGCAGGTTGGGGTCAAATCTACATAATAGTATTGACAATTGTTGCCGTAATATTGATAATTGGGTTTTTTTATGTTGAATTGAAAGTTGCTAAGGATCCTTTATTACCAAGATCAATTTTTAACCTAAAAATTGGACTTGTATTATTATGTATTGGTCTTGGTTGGGGATCATTTGGAATTTGGCAATTTTATTATTGGCAATTCTTATTAAATTTGAGACAGTATACTCCAATTCATGCTGGTCTTACTTATATTCCATTTTTAGTGGGAGGAACTGTGGCTAGTTTATTGGTATCAGTGATTATCTCTATGACCAAACCATCTTACATTATTGCCTTTTCTTCGTTATGTTTTATGAGTGGATGTCTTATGTTAGCCAAAAGTCCAATTGATCAATCTTATTTTCAAATAACTTTTGGACAACAAATTATTTTATGTTGGGCTATGGACTTAAGTTTCCCTGCTGCTGCTATTGTGTTATCCGATTATTTGCCAATTCAACACCAGGGAATGGCAGGTTCATTAGTATCAACGGTTGTCAACTATTCAGTATCATTATTTTTAGGGGTTGGCAGTGTTGTTGAACTTCAAACCATGCGTCATGTCAAAGATATATGGAAAAGTCATCAAGCAGCATTATATTTTGGTACTGGAGTTGCTGGAGTAGGAGTTTTATTCTCACTTGTATTCATTGGTATCCAACGAAATGATAACGTTGGGGTATTTGAACAAGCTGAGTATCTCGACGAAAAGCATGGCCTGCTAGCTGAACTGGAAAGGCAAACTTCGAGACTAATAGCTTAATACTAAATTAACTGATTGAAAAATTTCGTTAATTTTCTGACTATTTTACCCAAATTGATGGTATTATACCAAATTTGATTGAATATTTTGCCGTTTTTCGGTACCAATTCATAAGTTTTCTACGATATATATGCATTTTATAGATTAATATACTATTTAACTTGGTTGTCGTGTACATTCATTAAAGTTTCTATATTAGTTTGGCGTAAGTTAGTGTCTAAGATTTGGTGCACTGAAAAAAAAACCTTGAAATTGATAGAAACAAGAAATATATCTAGTTTATTACTGAGAGTTTGGGTAATCAATCGATATTACCATATATCACGTACATTTATAACGTATTTTTACTGAGCAATTTGATCAGGTTGTCAATTTTCCTCGAATTTCCATAAAAGTCTTCACAAAGTTACGATTATTGACGCTAGTATACCAAGTTATATCAAGATATGACGATACAAACGTTGTCGGCAGTCGCTGAGCCAGAAGGGACCTACGACAATGAAGTGGCGAATTCGGCGGCATCAGACGCAATGGTATCTACTGAGAAAAATGGTGGTCCAAATGTCAAAGGTTCTGAGTCAGTTGGTGATGATAGTTACAAGAATAGTAGTGGGAATAATAGCAACAATAGTAATAATAATCATGATAATAATAGCAAATCTCAATCAGGTTCTAGTAATAGTCGATCGGAGTTAGAAAATTTGATAAGAGAGTTTCAAAATAAGTTAGGTACTGATTGGGAAAAGTACCATGAAACTGTGAGTTTGTTCTTGATTGGTAAGTTGAGTAGACCAGAATTAGTGCGGATTTTGAATCCTATTTTGAAGGATGATTTATATCAATATCATAATAAACTATTGTTATTGAATTTTGCCAACAGTTTAACTGATACTCCTGTTGAATTTGGTCATGAATTCGCTTCATTCTGGAATAAAAAATCCAGTAAATCAAACAAAGTTAAATCAAGTCAGTACGAAAAATTCAAGCAAAATATTATGAGCTTATCCATAAAAGAAAGACGAAGAATCAAAAATATAACTCGAGAGAGTGGTAAACAAGGAAAATTAAATGCTGGCATCACTTTAACCAGACATTCCCTCTTGCCAAAGATTCCAATGATTCAAGATAAGGAGCAACAACAATTACAGGTTAATAATTTGGTTCAATGGCAACAAGATGTTGTTAGTGGGATAAATACTCCAATATGTACTGAAAATTATGAACTACCAGATTCGGACAACTTAACAAGAAGAACTCTAATGACAATGAGAGAATATGGATTGACTGGTGGTGTAGACAATCAAGTGTTGGAAGTATTACTATTGGGATTGGAAGCTCATTTGAAGAACATTATGGAAAAGGCAATAGACGTTACTAAATATCGAGAAAACAAGTATACCAATAATGACTATATGCCACCAATTGAATCTTTAAATCCTAAAGAAAATAAGTCACAACCATTTCTTTCAAATGGAAATTCCAATAAACGAAAATTTGATGAAATAGAACCAGCAAAGGACATCACCTTACATGTTGAGGATTTTTATGATACATTTGAAATGTTTCCTCATTTAATCGAGCCATATGGTGCAAAATATAGATTGCCCAACGTTATGCTTGATAGTACTGATATGGATCCACAAACTTTAGATTATCAACTTCCGCCAAAAGCTTTTGCCCTTACTATTGAAGATTCTGATAAAGTCAATGGCTCAATTGAAAAGAAAGAAGAAAAGCCAATACGACCAGATGCTCATATTGGAACAACCGACGAATTGAAATGGGTATTGCATGATTTGGTAACTACTATGTGAAGGCAGTTTACTTTGAAAGTAAACAAAAAACTAAAATTAACGTTTGCACTCAGTTACGTTTGATTATTTATAAATGTAACTAGATTTTGTACATTTAATTTATACTAATGACTAAAAACGCTACTAAAAGCTTTCATGCTATATTGTATATTGCTAAATTCTATGCTTTACCATTCGGTAGTTTGATCCTATTAACTACTGTTAAACAATTGATTAACTCCAATCTCTCTATGTGTTCTATATCTTCTATGTTGGCAAGGATTAAATATTTACTTTTGTTGAAAGCAAATAGCAGCAATTTATCTTGGAAAGTGATTGGCTTTGATTTCATAGTACAAAGCTCAACGAACAGCTCCAATTCAGATATTTGCTTCTTAACTGGTTTTTTACAAAAGTCAATAAAAATTATCGAGCTTTTGATTTTGTTTCTTTCAATGTTGATAATATGGACATGAAGATCTTCATCTGTTGATTTCTCTTTGTTAAGTGTATTTTCTATTTGATTGGTAGCTTCCTCATCAATTATCATTTTTTGGCTGCTAATTTGGGCTATATCTTGATGAAATTCATCGAATAAAACTTCTTTTTGGTTATCTAAAGTATCGAAGATAGTGGAGTTTGAAATTTGCAAGCTCAGAAATGTTAAATCTAGCGAGTCGTTAGCAGAAGTGGAAGCTCTCAAGTATTCACATGATTTTATGATTGATTCTGTAGTAATTGATTTTTTTCCGTAAAACGAAATGACAATATTGTTTCCCTTCAAACTAGATTTTATGAGTGCAGAGAACTCATCAGGGATGTTTTTTTGATCTGGAGCTAATATCTTATTAAACCCGTGATTATCCAAACTGTCCATTCCAATCATGTATACTCGAATTCTGTTTTCATAATCCATTATGGAGTTTTCCAATATCTGTCGATGTAAATTGTAATTTTTCAATTCATTTTGCGTGTTCATGTACTTCTGATGCTCAACTTCAAACTCCAGATCACAGGTCTTTTTCAATGAAAGTATCGATTCTATTTCCTTCTCAATAGTTTGAAGATCCGATAGTATTTGAGTTTTTGAATTTTCAAAATTTTCAAAATTGAAATCTAATTGTTTGATTGATTTCTGTAGATGCTCTTTTTTCGATTGACTGCTTGATATATCCTCATTTAACCTTGACAATTCTTGAACCAAAGATATATTTCTCTTTTTTTCATCTTCAAACTTCGAAGTCAAGCTATTAATTTGATCAATTTTTGGTTGTAATGCTATTGTCAAATTTTTTTCAAATTCAATTTTTGAATTCAAAATCTTTTGGTCATTTTCAATTTCTAAGGATTCCAACTTCTCCAATAACAGTTCACTTTTTTCCTGGAACTTCAGAATTTCCTGTAATATCAGTTTATCAGAGAAGCTTTTACAATGATCCAATTCATTTATTAGTTGAGCTTCCAGGTCAAAGTAGGCTTTCTTCAACTGTTTTTGATAACGATCAATTTCTTCGTTTACCAAATTTTCCTCTTTGGTGACATTTTGCATAATCAAATCCTCTTCAGATTGGTACTTCCATCTTAAAGTTTTCAATCTACTTGACGCTTCATCAATTTTGTTAATGTATTTCTTGTAAGATCTGGTTAAATCCAGATATTCTGAGTTAGATCGGTAATATTCCTCTGTCAAATCATTGATCAAGTCTAGTGATATAGTTTCGACTTCCTTTTGCTTGGATACTACTGGTTCCAATTTTGGGGCTGATATTCGTAAGGGTTCTTTCAACCGATTTTGCATCGACAAAATCTGCTTGATATCCTTGAGCGACTTACTAGGACTTATAGTAGGAGCAACTGGAATATTAGAAGGATCACGATTGATTTCTTGCTTATTATTGGGTCGAGGTAAACTTGTTGGCTTTATAGTCACTGATTGAAATTCTAAAGTTTTCTGTTTTTTCACCGGCAGAGGTTGGTTATTATATGCCAAAGTATTATCACTCAATATTCGTTTCTTTGTCACTTGTTTAGCAAATCTTGACATTTTTGAAACAATTGTATAACTAAGATGATTCAATATGATTAAATCAAACTTTCTTCCTGACAAAAAAATTCTGAAACCACAATCAGTTCAATAACTAAACGTGTTTCGCTAGTGTTTAAAACCCCCACAGCAAAGCTTACGAGTATAGAACTTGCCTGATAGATGTTTACAACGGTTTGAAATCTTTAACATTGAAAACTGTTTACAAATTAATCAAAACGTAAATATTGGACCTGCATATATCTTAAGCAAGTAAAGTACTAGACAATGATGGAAATCCACAAACGAATAAGAAAATGATGGCAAGAGAGATAAACGGGACTTAAACAAGAAACTTTTACGCTTCATTTAAACTTAACTAAAATTTTACAAAAATTTCAAACGATTTTTTTCCAAAATTTATTGAATATATACTATCTCTGACTTGATTAAGTTTAATAAATATGAAATCAAAACCAATATCAATACTTTCTTTCTGGTTTCCTATGCTTCTCTAGCACTTTCCTTGGTATTTGTGCAAACACTATGTATTGTCCATATTCCTATATAAGTTGGAATAATCGTGATCTGAATCTTGAACAATTGGTGTTTCGATGAAATTTGTTTGAAAAAGGTTTTACTCAATTTTCCATAATATATTAACATTAATGAAAAGCCGGTTCGCATAGAATTAGACTACTATCGTTGTATATTTATCCCTTGATTGACTAGTTTATTCCGATTCAAAGCAAAATATGTCAAGTATTGAATTCACGGTTTCGCTTCTTATTAGACCTTTAGCTAGTAATATCCTATACCAAACCTCTATGTTGTTTCATTAACTCAATTTGTGTTACCCTTTCTGATGCGAATGTGAACCCAAATCTGAATTTGATTAAAATTGATAACCTTATTCATGCTGATACCTCTTCTGAGCTTTTCTTCTCCATTTCCTTTTCTTTAGCTTGTTTGGCAGCTAACATTGCTCGCTTTCCCATAACTTTTCCAAAAAATCCTAAAGTTGGAATTAATATTATGGTAGCTAAAACACACCAAGCCGCCAATATTCCAATGTTTCTACCCATTTGCCTTTTTGTCACATTGAAAAAAACTGGCTTGGTGGCTTCATAAGAATTATGAATTGGTAAACCGTAACCATACCGGAAGAATTTTGCTAATAACACAATGGGGACAAAAGTGGGAGTGATATTAACGATCACCCAAAATAATAACCAAAAACCAAGTAGAGGGGGATAAACTATTATACACAAAAGTCCCATAATTTCATTTACTGTACCCACAGCAATCATAGTTAAGAATGCAATCATCCAATATACCAAGAAACCAGATTTACCGAAAGTAACAGTGAAATCAACTTGACAAGCTATAGTTACCAATCCAAATACCAAACTTAAAACCAAATAAGTTAACCAACCACTAAGAATTCTGTAAATGACATAGTGAACTTTATGTAACCCCAGTTGAGCTACTTCTTTATGTAATTCAGCAAAAATGTTAAATTGGAAAAAGGTAACAATAATCATATAAATCAAACCAACTTGAGATGGTGCAACAAGTACAGGATCAGTAAATGGAACTAAGTCATAGAAAGTAAACTTCAAAGGTGTTGATACCACATCAATTGATGAGGTTGATAAATTTGACAAATTCAAACTTTCAACTAAACGTCGTTGCCTGCCTAACCAAAAATGATTTAAGTTTTTAATATAAGGGGTAATATAAGAATTCATTGCTTGAAAATCACGACCAGTTTCATAAATAGCGTTTATAGTTGAATTTGAAATATTATAATCCAAATTTCCAGTTTGTATAGCATTGATCCAGTTCAAAGTAGCATTTTCTTTAATATGAATTGATGCCCAATATTTTTGTTCATGAATTTGATGAATAATTTCTTGTTCGGGAGAATTTTGTTGTCTAATAGCATCCCATTGAGTTTTATTGAATACATGCCAAGTACCCCAAGACTTAACTATGGGATCATTTAATAATTCTTGAAACGAATTTCCAATTAATGGTTGTACATTATCGACTTGAACTTCATCAATTACTACTAAATAGTTCAAATTTACCAATCTACCAAATCTTCCCACCATAGAACCCCAATAAATACTAAAGATCCCTAAACATAATGTAGCCATTAGTAAATATATCCCAGCAACTTGAGTTACTATCTTCTTCCTTTGACTTTGTAATCGAGGATTGAAGAATGAAAGTGAAGTTTGAACCCGAGAAAGAAAAGTGGGTTGACGAGATAACTCATTATCAGCATTGGGCTGATACAATTGAACCTCATCACCTAAATCTTCCCCATCAGTAATTGAAGTCTTATCATTGATTTCCCGTACAACCCCATTATTACCATTATCGTTATTAACGCTATAAGTACCACCATGAATATCACTTGAAGATGGTGAGCTATCAGATGTATCTCGAGCACCTCCAGCAATTTGCGACATCTTACCTAACAATACAACCCTGTTCCTTAAGCAATTACTAAAAAAAAAAAAAAAGCCTCTTCCATGTTATCAGTTTTATATAGTGATTCTTTAGCAATTCTCAGCGCACCTGCATACAGACCATCGGTCTAAACAAAGAACTTCTGCCGCACAATTTCCGCGTGTTTCCGTTTTTTGTAATGTTAACGCCGTATTAATAATACTGATTAATACGGTGACTGGCAACACTATGGAGGTTAACGAATAATCGTCAATGAAGGATAGGACAAGGGCAGACTAATAATATTTGATTGGTTCTTGTTGTTGTTATGCTACTTGATGGTTGTAAAGTTTGTTTCTTTGGTGGATTAGTGCTCGTCGGAGATATGATAAGTTTACCGAACATCTCATCTCATCTCATCTCGTCTCTGGCGGGCCACTGATGAAGGATGCAATTGAACATATTCTGGTTGTCGGTAAGTATTGTATGTAGGTAAAGTTGAAATTGAGGGGGTAAAGTTAAAAGCCAAAACTCCACTTTTGGATAAACATAATTGGGTGATATTGGTGATTACAAATGTTGCATATTTTTATGTCAAATGGGGGATTAATAAGCATAATGTTGAATGTAAAGTATTCGAGTATGATGTATAACACTATGTGAATATAATACTAGTGGAGTATGATATTATGTGATTTTAATACTATTTGATTATAATACTATTTGATTATAATACTAGTGGAGTATGATATTATGTGATTTTAATACTATGTGATTATAGTACTATGTGATTATAATACTAGTGGAGTATGATATTATGTGATTTTAATACTATGTGATTATAGTACTATGTGATTATAATACTATTTGATTATGATATTACAATTTATGTTAGTTAGTAATTAGCTGTGGTATCAACATCAACATCAATATTGTCAACAATCGGGATGCAAGTTTGTAGTAAGGTAAGTATCACCAATAAAATGTAATCAAGTGAGTCACCAGGAATAATCTATAATAATTGACTGATGTAGACAATTTTTGGGAAATAAAGCATGTTAATTGTTCGACCTGATTAGTAAAAAAAATTGAATAAATTCACAATTCTGTTTAAGTTGTTCAGTTTGAATGAATATTGATGTGTATACTTGTTTTATAATTTTTTTGATTATTTCGATTTTGTCAAATTTGGTTAAACCTCGAAATAATTAATGTTGAAAATAACGAAATGTAATGTTATGATATTGTTATTTCATTCTATGTAATATTATAATAATGTTTGATTCTATAAAGTGAGTGTTTCACTTGTTTGGTGTTTCACTGTTAAGAGCTGCGCCATACAATAGTAAATGCATACTATCCACATCTGGTTCAATGCGCCACCACCAAAACTGATTAATTACTAGAGAATGCGCCACTACTAAATCAACATTGCTAGAGGAATAATACGAGATCATTATTAGATTCCTTTAAATTTAATTAAAACTAAAATCATCATCATCATCATCATCATTATTATTATTATTATTATTAAATATGAAAATAATGAATTATTAAATATGAATGATTTTCTTGTGACATCACCATAATAATTTTTGGTTACTACAGCTTGATTACGTTAAATTAAATTAAATATACTCTGTGTGACCCATAAATTAAATTAAATATACCCTGTGTGACCCATAAATGTTAATTATATAGACTCTTCACTTTTAATTATATAGAATGAAAATCCATCACTGTTGACTATATATTTATAAGTGAGATTCTATGAGATCCACTATCTCGGTTGACAATGATCCAAAAGTTATGTAAGGTTGCAAAAAAATTAAAAAATAAAATTTATTGAAATAGGATTGATAGCAATAACAAATAATCAGTAACTAGCAATAAAAGAAAACAAATAAAGGAATAAATGAAACAAAAGAAAATAAAACAAATACAAGAAACCAAATAAAAGAAAACAAATACAAGAAAACAAATTAAAGAAAACAAATTAAAGAAAACAGCAACAAAATAAAACGAAAACAGCAACAATATAAAACTAACAACAGCAACACCAATATATAAAACTCACCATCAGACAAAATGGGTTATAAATATAGCACACATAAAAACATAAAAACATAAAAACATAAAAACATAAAAACATAAAAACATAAAAACATAAAAACATAAAAACATAAAAACATATAGTATAAATATAAATATAAATATATATATATATGTATATGTATATAACTATATATATGTATATAATTGTATATATATGTTTATATATATTTGTTTGTTAGTTATAGTTATTTATTATGTAGCAATGATTTCGCATTATTCTATGCATGTGGTTTGCCAGAAACGACCAAACACCAATAACAATTACTTAGTGACAATCTAAACAAAGACAAGACAAATAAACAATCAATTATAATTAATTACAATTTCATTTTCAATTAAACAATCAATTATAATTAATTACAATTTTATTTTCAATTGTTTGTTTATTAATTTTGTTTGTTAATTTTGTTTGTTAATTTTGTTTGTTTGGTTTTTTTTTTTTATTTTTTTTTTCTTTCTTTTTTTCCAACAGTTTCATTCGCATAAGCAAAAACCTTCATCCCTTAGTACGCCTACAATATTATTATTATTATTAGCATAATTTTATTAAAATTTAATTTATTGATAACAAATAAATATTTAATAAAGAATTGCTTTTTTTTCATTAAATTTTAATTAATTTAAATAAATTTTAAATAAATTTAAATTAATTTTAAATAAATTATATTTTTTGTGTACTAATTTTATAGTTATCTTTATTTTACTTTTTACTTGTTATCAATAATTTTTTTTTATTTATTTCTTAATGAAGGTTACTAAGGAAGAAGAAAGATTGAACAACTATGTTTATAGACGATGGGGTCCATATTTGGGTGAACGTCAATGGGCAACCGTAAGAGAAGATTATTCGGCTAATGGTGATGCTTGGTCCGATTTCCCTTTTGAACATTCTCTGTCTCGAGCTTACAGATGGGGTGAAGATGGTTTAGCGGGAGTGTCTGATAAACGTCAATTGATTTGTCTTTCATTAGGTTTATGGAATGAAAAAGATGATATCTTAAAAGAAAAAGCTTTTGGGGTCACCAATTCTCAAGGTAATCATGGTGAAGATGTTAAAGAATTATATTATTATTTGGATAATACTCCTTCTCATTCTTATATGAAATATTTGTATAAGTACCCTATTGGTAAATTTCCTTATCAAGATTTAATCGAAACTAATGGTAAAAGATCTCGATTAGAACAAGAATATGAAATTACTGATACCGGAATTTTTGATGATAATCAATATTTTGATGTATTATTTGAAATGGCTAAAGGTGATGAAGATCCTGAAGAATTGTTTTTCAGAGTTACCGCTTATAATCGTTCTGATAAACCGGCCCCTTTACATATTTTACCTCAAGTTGTATTAAGAAATATTTGGTCTTGGGGTAATGATGATGATAGTAATAAAAGAAAACCTTCAATTAAAAAAATTGATGATTTTACTGTCGAAATTAATCATCAACAATACGGAACAAGATACCTTAATTTTGCCCCTGCTCCTGGTCCAAATGAAGACTCGGATGATATTTTACCTCAATTTTTATTTACTGAAAATGAAACAAATACTGAAAAATTATATAATCAACCTAATAAATCAAAATACGTTAAAGATGCTTTCCATGAATATATTGTTTCTGATAATAAAGAAGCTATAAATCCTGATAATCATGGTACAAAATTTGCATCTCATTTTTATTTCGATTTGGTTAATCCTGGTGATTATGTTACCTTAAGATATAAATTAGCTAAAGATTTAGTTGAAATCGACGAATATGAACATGATCAAGTGTTTTCAAGAAGACAAGATGAAGCAGATGCGTTTTATTGGAGAATCTCTCCTTTACCAATGTCGGATAAATTAAGACAAGTTCAAAGACAAGCTTTTGCTGGTTTATTATGGACTAAACAATTTTACTATTTTGTTCATAATTACTGGTCTCGAGGTGATCCAAATACTCCTCCACCTCCTTTAAATAGAGCTAATGGTAGAAATAAAGAATGGACTCATATGTATGTTGATGATGTCTTATCATTACCTGATAAATGGGAATATCCGTTTTTTGCTGCTTGGGATACTGCTTTTCATTGTATTCCTTTAGCAATGATTGATCCTGAATTTGCTAAAAATCAAATTGATCTTTTACTTAGAGAATGGTATATGCATCCAAATGGTCAAATTCCGGCTTATGAATGGAATTTTTCTGATGTTAATCCACCAGTTCATGCATGGGCTGCTTATAGAATTTTCAAAATTGAAAGAAAAATGTATGGTAGAGAAGATTTACAATTTTTAGAAAGAGTTTTCCATAAATTAATGTTAAATTTTGCTTGGTGGGTTAATCGTAAGGATGCCGAGGGAAATAATGTTTTTGAAGGTGGATTCTTAGGTTTAGATAATATTGGTGTTTTTAATAGATCTGAAGAATTACCAACAGGTGGTAATTTAGAACAAGCTGATTCAACTGGTTGGATGGCATTCTTTTCTTTACAGATGTTAAACATCGCCTTAGAATTAGCTAAAACCAATCCAGTCTATGAAAATATTGCTTCGAAATTTTTTGAACATTTTACAATTATTGCTGATGCTTTATCTTATGGTAAAATGGAAGAAGAAGGTACCAAGGCTTCATTATGGGATGAAAAAGATTTGTTCTACTATGATGCAATTAAATTTGATGATAATCATACTGAATCATTACCAGTTAGATCATTAGTTGGTTTAATCCCATTATATGCTTCTCTTACTTTAGAACCTGATATTTTAGATAAATTCCCAAATTTTAAAAAGAGGTTAGATTGGTTTATTAAAAATAGAAAATCTGTTGCCGAAAGAAATATTGCTTCCATGGATACTAGAGGGGTTGGTGAACGTTTATTATTATCATTAGTCAATAAAGATCGTTTGTTGGCTATTTTAGATAGAATGTTGAATGAAGATGAATTTTTGTCTGAATATGGTATTAGATCATTATCAAAATATCACAAGGATCACCCTTTTGCCATGAATGTGAATGGCCAAAAGTACGAAGTTTCCTATTTACCAGGAGAATCTGATTCGGGTATGTTTGGAGGAAATTCCAATTGGAGAGGTCCAATTTGGTTCCCAGTGAATTTCCTTTTAGTTGAAGCTTTACAAAGATTTTACCTTTACTATGGACCTGAAGTCAAAGTTGAATGTCCTAAAGGTTCAGGAATTATGTTGGATTTAGCTCAGTGTGCTCAAGAAATTCAATATAGATTAATGCACTTATTTATTCCTGATGATAATGGTGATAGAGCTTGTAATGGTGGTAATGAATTATTAAACCGGGACCCATTATTCAAAGATTATGTTCCATTTTATGAATATTTTGATGGTGATACTGGAAGAGGATTAGGTGCATCACATCAATGTGGTTGGACTGCAGTGATTGCTAAATGGATTCATGATAATGGTATTTCTTGTCGAGTTCCAAAAACACCTGGTACACCATCATCACGAAGATCCTCAACATATATACCAACCGACGATTCGGAATATTTCAATAAAGAATACTTGAAACAATATTTGCCAAAATCAGGTCCTTTTTCTGGTAGATTAACCAGAAGAAAATCAGGTAAATCATTATTGAATTTGACCACTCATGCTTTAGACTTGGATGATGATGAACGTGAAAATCATTCCAAGATTATCGCTGCTAAGAAATTCAATTATTCTGAGAAAGGAGTTAAAGTAGACCCTTATTTAACTAATAGATTGGTCGCCGATGATTTAGATGAATTAGTACCTCTGAAGAGTAATGAAAATTCAGCTGTTGATGAAAATTTATTAGAACAAATCAAATTAGCCTTTAGAGAATACAGTTTGAAACAAAAGAATGACGTTCAAGACTTTGATGAAGTTGAAACAAGAAATTAAACTTAAGCCTGTTAGAAGAGTCGATAGTTGACTCAATTATTTTGACTATTACTCGATATATACAAAAATTTTATAGAAAATAAAGAAATGATTTATATTAAATTCAGCTCACCAATTAAATTTTCTAAATTAAAATCGAAGTAGATTAAGTCGGAGCTACTTAAACCCGAGATCTTACCTTGTTACTGTTATATTAGTCTCGTTTTTGGTTAGTATTTCTTCTATCTTTCAATTGTTAGTGATTTATAGTGGGGGACTGAAAATCTCACTCACTGAAAATCACCAGCAGAAGCAACCACGAGTATAACAAGGTGGAGAAGTTCGAATACAGATACAATATCGAGTAATCATGTCAGACTTGTTTGCAACATATGAATCCGACTTTCAGCTTGCATTGCAAGAAGCAAAATCAAAGTTAGCCCAAGTTCCAGGGTCAGATGGTGGTATGTAGGCATGACCAAGTAACAGATAAGATAAGATAAAAGATTTATAATACTAACGAGATCTAGATGTACGTAAAGGTCATTTGAAGGCAGTTGAAGTAGCATGTGAAGAAGGTTTAGAAGTGTTAGATCAAATGGGTATAGAAGTACAAAACTTACCAAGTAATCAACGTTCAAGTTATAATACTAGATTAAGACAATATAAATCGCAATTAGACGAATGCAAATCTAGATTGAATCAACTAGTAGATGACCAAGACCGCAAAGACTTGTTTGGTTCCCGATATACTGATGAAGATGGTAATGTTTCTAGTGATCAACGAAAACAATTGTTACAAAATAATTCTTCATTAGAAAGATCAAGTCAAAGATTGAAAGATAGTCAAAGAACAGCTTTAGAAACAGAGGCTATAGGAGGGAATATTTTGAATGATTTACGATCGCAACGTGAACAAATTCAGGGTTCCAGAAATACTTTGATGACTGCCGATAATTATGTTGATAAATCGATTAAAACCTTGAAATCTATGAGTAGAAGATTGGTTGCAAATAAATTCATTAGTTATGCGATTATTGGAGTATTGATCGTATTGATTTTCTTAGTTTTAGCCAGTAAGTTTTGGTAACAAAGAATTTGAACCAACAAGATAGAGATGGAGAAATTGCAAAATCAACTGAAACAAGACAGAAATGGAAGCATTGCAAAAACAACTACATGGAGTATATAACCAAGTAGTTAGTATTACAACAGTGCAATAATGTATCAAGTAGTTTTATTGAATGTATAGTAAATGAATTTGAATTAGGTCAATGTACTAAAATCTTAGCGGAAAAACAGGGTTAATAAACCGAAACTCAATTTATTCAATCTCCAACCTGTTATCGATTGGATCAACAGATTATAGATTGGATCCGTTGGAGTTCAATTCGTATTTATCTTTTTTTTTTTTTTTTTTTTCTTTCTATATAGTTTTATAAAATTTTTCAGGCCGATGGTAATTGCCAATCAAAAGAGAATCATTAATAATTGATACATAATAAAAGCTGGGTAATATCCAGGAGGAAATTCAACACCATACAACAATGATGATAAGACCAATATTAAGACAATTGACTCCACAGTTGAGAACAAAGTTTATGCCAATACATCGATCATTTCACTACACTCCCATAAATTTTCACGGACATTTACATAAACCGAAACCAGGAGAAGAATTGAAAGTAACATTTATAACAAAGCAAGGAGATCAATACACTTATGAAGTAGCAGAAGGTGACAATTTGTTGGATATAGCTCAAGCTCACAATTTGGATATGGAAGGAGCTTGTGGAGGTTCATGTGCTTGTTCTACATGCCATGTAATTGTTGATCCAGATTATTATGACGAGATTCCTGAACCCGACGATGACGAAAATGATATGCTTGATTTAGCGTTTGGATTAACTGAAACTTCAAGATTAGGTTGCCAAGTTAAAATGACAAAAGAGTTGGATGGATTAAGAGTTGCTTTACCAGCGATGACGAGAAATTTACAGAATAAAGACTTTAAATAGGTATCATGGATAATACCACGATCTTACAATTTATTCAGCAAAGAATACGTTTACAAATTGAAAGAAGAATATATTCATAAAAAAGAATATTTTATAAAAACAAGAAGCATTTATTCATATTGAACAAGGGCTTATTTTTATTGAAGAACAATTTATTCATGTTGAACATTAACATATTGATATTGAAGAAGAGTATGTTCATATAAAAAGGATTATTCATGTTGAAGGAATTTTTTTATTGTTTGATTTTAAACTCATACCGTAATTGGAGTACAAATCAACATAATACATAAATCAATTGAAGATCTAATTTACAAGCAAATATAAGTTCATACCATCGATCAAATTCACAATATTGATTGATGTAAACGGAAATTGAAACTTTTTGTTTCAATCAATTCACAATATTGATGGATATGGAAAACAAATATTGGAAATAATTGAAAAAATTTCAATTATTTTCAATATTTGTTTTCTACTTTTTGTTTTCTACATCAATCTACATAAATGGTGTCACAACTTCAACCTGTACAAAGTCCAACCACTTAACTCAATAAGACACATGCTCAACATGCTTCATCCAAGGTTTACTCGATGACTTTCTTCTTTCGTTTTCTTACTTGTACATAGTAATATCATGAACAAAACCTAAAACATACAACCTAATTAAAACAATCTAATTAAAACAATCTAATTAAAACACATACAATTTAATTACAACACATACAATCTAATGAAAAAACATCTAATTTAATTACATTTCATACATTCTTACTAGTGGCGACACGGCTAAACTACTCGATGTTTCCTCAAAAACTCCTGATTCATCCCACTATCTACTACCAACTACATCTGTTTATCATTTACTATCAACTACATCTGTTTATCATTTACTACCAACTACATCTGTTTATCATTCACTATCAACTACATCTGTTTATCATTCACTAACTCTTCCCCCATCTCCGATTCCTTCCTTCTGAACCAATTTCTCCCGCCCGCTAAAAACCGGCTGGCTCCGTTTTTTTTGCTGGGTCATAAAAAAAAGCATCACGTGATGGATTTTTTTAAATTTTATTTTTGGCTAGGATAAGATAAGAACGTCACATACATGAGTTTGCAGCGGTTGTTTTGGTGGTAGCAATAGAGTTGTTTCGAATAGGTATTGTTGGTATCTATTTGGGGCCTCAGATTTTTGTTTTGAGTTTGTTACTACCTGCTCGAATTGATTGTTTAACTTGTTTCAATTGGCGCCATGTCAAACCGAAGTAAAGTAAACAAGATGTATGTATATACCACACCGACAAGGAACGAGGATCTAAACCTGGGAAGGAGTCTGGGAGCTATTATTATGGAACAATACGGGAATCTAGTGTCATGGGCCAAACCCGGGAACTACCACCACTATGGTGGTGCTGTATGGAAGAATGAGATGATGGTTTACACTGGTTGCAAAGGTCTTTGGTGGAGATCATCTGAATTGAGTTAGTGTTGATGGAGATTATTCAGTATCAATTTTGTTCAAGATCATCTAAATTGAGTTAGTTTTCATGGAAATTATCTAGTATCGATTTTGTTGATGATCATCTAAATTGGATTATTTTGATGGCGGGGGCCTTTTTTTTTTTGTTTCATCTATATTGATCAACAATGGAGTTATAAGGAGAATTGGCTACATTTTTGTAAACGAGGTTGTTTATCCGATTCTGGCGTTGCTGGATTGCCTTGATTTACACGGTTCTTATGTTCATTGGGTATTGTTTGAGTCGCTGAATACGCTCCGAGTCAACGAGATTCTTGGATCCAGTATCGATATCGTCAATCATATTTGGACAACTCACCTAGTTACTAGCCACTCTGAGTAAACTTTCTTATACAACTATGTCGGGCTCATCTTCCCACAGTTTTTGCCTTAACCATTGTTGATTTCAGTGGCTCCACTTTTTCCAGCTGTTTCAAGAGTAGATTGTTGGTAGAGCAGAAGTAACGGATATGAAAAATATTGCAAATTTAATGATAACTCCTCGTTTGAGTATTTTGTCTTATTCCTCAAAATAAATAATTATACTTCACTTGGCCATGATGATAAACACTTGACTCAATCTCCATTCTCATTCATTTTCTATTTTCTTATACTAACATTTCAAGTCATATAGTTCCTAAAAAAGGCGATAAACTAGGCACAGCTTCAGCTACTTGGAAAAAAATAAAATCTTTAAATTCCAAACCCCCTGTAACCAAATCAAAATCAAATTCGAATTCTGATGAAGATACCGAGATTGAAAGTGAAAATGATGATTTGATCATCGACTATACCCGTGAAGGCGAGATAATATTAGTATACCTTAAAGCCAAAAAATTACAAATATGGGGAACAAATTCAGAAGGTGATTGCTTGGTTCTAGTTTATGATAAAGACTTTCAATCTTCAGTCAAGACTACAATAAAAACTTTCAAATGCATTGGTCATCGAAGATTTTTAACCATAGAGCAAGTAGATAATGATGGAAAAGATAATGGAAATTATTTTTTGTTTGATTATAACTTTTCTGAAACTACCAAAGTGAAAGTTCCTTCGATATTATCGAATCTGTCATCATTTACCATCAAAGCAAGTAATAATTACATTATTCTTGGTAATAATGAAGGTATATTATATATCTATTCATATACAAAGGTGAAATTAGAGCCAGCAAATAAATTGAATAACTTGATTGGTATAAAAAAGGAATCATGCAATCCAATGTTAAGTGCTTATGGTCAGTCTATTGAAGATGACGAAATTGTTTTAAAGTCATCAGTAAATTCCAAAACCTGCCAGCCAATTTTTGATATAATTGATAATTGGCTAGTTTATTGTCCAACAAAATTTGAATATATTCATTTGAAGGCGACCAATATTTCGGCAAGAGGTAACGAGATAATTGATCCATTTAAGCCTAACGATAAGGAAGCTTCACCTCCTTCCAAACCAACTATGTTTACCACAATGAAATTACCTCATCGTGGACCTTTATTAAATCGTGTTTTATCAACATTTTCTAGTTCAGCTACTGATAGTTTGTTCAAATTATCTGAATTGACCGTTAAAAATTATAAAACACAACAAATTACAACGGATATGTCTTTGAATTCAATTTCAAAAGGGATAGGAAAATTATTATACAATACAGCATCTTCTACAGCTGCAACTATTCAAAAGCAGGCATCGAACATGAAACCAAATGACAATCATGTTGTAAAAATTATTGATTTAGCAACCGATAAAGTTTTAGGAGTTTTCAAACCACCAGGTGGTGTTAATAACTTGTCTTTATCACCATACGATTTACAATTAGTACAATCATCTTTAAAAGGTGATGTACTTTATATGTGGGACTTGTATAGATTACCTCAAGAAATTTCATTCATAGGAAAGTTCAATCGTGGTAAAACTAGTGCTACTATTGAAGACATTTTTTGGTTTATCAATTATCATGAGTTAGATATAATCAATCAACATGGTAAAGAATCGACGGTCAAAGCTAATAACAGTGGTTTTGGATGTATAACTAAAGCAACTGGTACAGTGCATTGGTTCAATACCAATTACTTATCAGGAAACTCTGATAATTTTCCAAATGGTTATAATAATTCAAAAAAGTTTACTGATTTTTTGGATTCGTGGATTTTATCATCAATTGGTGCAAAAAAGTTTATACCATTACCGCAAAATTGTAATATAAAGAAAAGGGGTGATACAGGCTTGAACAAGTCATTGAATCAATTAGCAATAATAGATGATAAGAATCAGGTAAAATTATTAAGCACATTAAATGGTGCCCATATGTACAAGTATGACTTACCAAAATTACCATTAAAAGATGTTGACGTTTTGCAAGTCGATGAACATGTCAAATCAAATACAGCAAAAGTTTCAGTACAACCATTGAGTCAAGCTGAAATTGAAACTTGTAGTCCATTTTTGCATATGATTAATAATGATAATATTGAATTTGTAACCTACAAATCAGATTCATCTTTGACAGGAGAAATTTTTGGAATCGATATTCCAGTTAATATCATAAAACCTTTTGCTAGAATTCATCTGGACGAAGAGATTGCTACAAATGAATTATCTATTCTTGATGGTTTAGTCATAAATACGGAATCAATTGAAAATTTGGATGCATTTTCAAATGGCGAAATACATGATAATGGTAATTGTTCACATATTAATGATAATTCCACCGAACAAGGAATTCAAAACGGACAAAAAAATGAATTGTGCGAGTCAGGTCAGAATGGCAATAATCAGAAGGGAGGTGAACAGGTGGGCGAATTTGCTCCTGTAGTGAGCGATAAGCCTATAATAGAATTAAATTAATGGAGCTCACTGTCAGAAGGTAACTTAATTTTAAACTAACTCTTTCGCTTCGCTTCAATGGGATCGAAGAATATCTTACGAATTTTGTTCAATTTCAAATTAATAACTAATTTACATATTTTAAAAAATTGGGAGTTTGGTATATAGAAAATAAAACATTTATTTTAAAATATAATCCTAGGCCAGTATTTATTATGTTAAGCGAAGACATTATCGTGTTGTGTTTCAAACTTAGTAACTATACAATAATACATTAATGAAAATATTAAATCAAAAAATAATTTTAAGTTCATATCATTGAACCTAGTAGATGAAAATGAAGATGCAAAGGGTTGGATTGATGATTTTGATTAGGTAGATTTAAAAGAATAATCTTAATAATTCTAAAACGGCTCCACCACAAACTAAAAAGACTAATACTACAATCCATGTTTTACTGATTGGTAATTGAACCTTATTATTATCAGATTTTGGTTTACCCCAAGACTTTGTGACTTTTTTTTCAAATTTAGCATTTGCTGCTCTTTGTTTTGGTGTTTGAATTGCCTATATGTTAGTAAAAATAAAAAGAGATATATTGAACTCGATGAAATCACGGTTCCCAATATTCAAATAAAACTCTGGTCAATAGAAACTCTTAAAATCTAAAGATTAGTATCAATGAAAATGATTTTACACGATTGTCAAAATATGTTATTCTAATGAGTTTACACAGAAACTAATCAAATGTAAACAAAAATTCAATCAACAATTACCGTGTCATTCTCCTAGTATGAGACGACACCACAAGAAATCCAAAAATCCCATAAATGCTTGATAGTTTCCAAACCGTCAATTTTGAACCAGGTTTCCAGATGCTATCCAAACCACAGCAAAATCAATCACAAATGTGAATTACCAAATCTGAAAATCTGGATCAATAATTTTGAATAGTGGACGCTAGAACACATCAAACCATCTGAGAGTAAGCTGACCTCGTATTTATACCCATAGCATCTATTAAGTAATCACAAATACCCGAAATACCATGTCAAATCATGAGATCAATAACATCAACTATATACCATAAAACTTAGACCCAACCTCCAACTTTGACAAAAAAAAAATCAACTTATTGCAAATTTTCAAAGACAAAACTAAAACTAATCACCAAAGACACCTAAAACATACCATTTGAATCGCTAGTATACCCTATATCCACACAGTTTCTGTAAATATACTTGTTGTTATATTAAAAATGTTGATATTTACGTGTTATGAGAAATTATTTATAATTTCATTTCCTGCATATAACCAAACCAAATCATATTTTAGGAAATGATAATAAAAAATCGAGTTTTGACAATAATAGAATATAATAATGCTTGTTGAAATAGGTTTAATAATGTAGTGGTATTTATAATTTGAAATGTGTATATTTAAAATTTTTTTTAACAAAAAAAAAAAAAAAAACAGAACCTGGAGTTCAAAAAAATAGCGCCGCCCAGTTTCGATCCGGGGACATCAGGGTTATGAGCCCTGCGCGCTTCCACTGCGCCACGGCGCTTTTTCATTGATGTTTACGAACGTCAAGTAGGTATAGCTAGATAATAACATGAAGTGGATGAATGAATAATGATGTGGATGAATGAATAATGAAGTGGATGGATGAATAATGATGTGAATGGTATTTTGCATTTGTTGTTTTGGATAATAATTTGTTAGAATATGTTTTGTTGGAATACGTTTTGTTGGAATACGTTTTGTTGGAATATGATTTGTTTGATTATGATGTGTTAAACTGAGTTGATTTGGGATAGTAAAATATACAGAGGCAGGAACAAAATTTCAAGTTGGTAATTGGCAATGAATATGATCCAATCGAGTATGAATTTTCATTTTTTGATTGGTTTTGTTATTATTAAATGCATTTGTTGAATATTATGATAATGAATCTTTATTAAATTGAATGTAATAATAATTATTTGGTTCAGGAAGAAGCTCCCATGGTGTTGTTTATTTTACTGGCCAAAAAAATTCAGAGATGATGGTAGTATACATGGGGATATACTGTTTGACTATTTGGTTTCGAAGAAAATCATAGTATGAACTTGGCTATCTGTTAATAGCATCCTTTGGAAGCCACTCTTATTTGTATTAATTTCGAATGTGAAAATCTAACCAATTAACAACCAGCACATTATAATTTCCTGGCAACACCGAGAATTCCGCAAACTTAAACTCATTGTTATCTATTGAAATCTACATATAGTATTGTGTGGCACATTGTCGAATACAATTTAGCCGCCAATATCGTCATGTGGTATCGATATGAAGTAATTTCAACAAATATGATTGATAACGGCTTTCTTGAAGTAACAAATACAAACAATCATATAATCGATTGTATGCGTGACATGATGCTAAACGTGTATAATTGAATAATGAAGTATGATTGTACATACACACATACCAGTTTAACTGCATACACACTCACATACAAATATTTATACAAATATGTATACAAATATATATACCTATACATAAAAAATATATATATACATATATATATATATATATATAAATATATATGTATAAATATGTATATGATATGGTTATGGTCGGTTAGTCAGGGTTGAAGTTTGGGAAATAGCTATTATTGCAATACTCTAGATATCCTGTTTGGTTTGCAGACATTGTGAAAGATGGTGCTCGATAAATGTGGTCTATTGTTTATTGCGTCATTATCAATTTTTGCAGCCACTTTTTCGATTGCAAATTTATTAGCAAAAACTCATTGTGGCTGCAAAAAAAAAAATCCCCCACCCCCTCAAAGTTTTTGCAGCCAAACTTGGAAACTACATAAATATGATTGATTAAGGGCATTATGGTTATCAATAATTTTGAAACAGTGAAGAACAAGATGGTAAGTTCGAGTCAAAGTAGTAGAACTGAAGATCAAGATATTAAAGATTCTAAAAATCAATTAATTGAAGAAATTCAATTTGATTTAGAATCAATAAGTTCTTCAGAATCTGATCATGTATTCAAAGATCCAAAGTTAGCCAATTATTATGCTGGGATTTATGAAGAAAGTAAATATGAATGTCGGCATTTATTTGATCCAGAATTAACTTGGACTGAAAAAGAAGAAAAAATTATTACTCGAAAGAATGATTGGAATGTTACTTTTTGGTCATTAATTATGTTCACAGCCTTGAACCTTGATCGGGGTAATATTGGTCAAGCTTTATCAGATAATATGTTGGATGATTTACATTTAACAACTAATGATTATAATATTGGACAAACTATCTTTTATCTTTGCTTTTTAGCTGCAGAATTACCATCACAATTAGTTTCTAAAAAAATTGGATCCGATATTTGGGTTCCAATTCAAATGGTTTTATGGTCAGTAATTTCAATGTCTCAAGCAGCCCTTAAAAATAAAGCTGGATTTTATATTACAAGAGCATTACTTGGAGCAGTTCAAGGTGGTTTTATTTGTGATGTTTGTCTTTGGTTAAGTTATTTTTACACCTCAAAAGAGTTACCATTCAGATTAGGAATTTTTTATATCGCTAATCCAATGACAACCGTTTGGTCAAGTTTATTAGCTTTAGGATTTTTACAAATTAAAAGTTCAAATATTCAAGAGGGTTGGAGATGGTTATTTTTATTAGAAGGGTTAATAACTTTAATTGTTGGTCTTATTTCATTTTTCAAAATGCCAGCATCAGTAGCACAAACTAAATCTTGGTATAATAAGAAAGGGTGGTATACTGAAAGAGAAGAAAAAATTTTAGTTAATAAAGTTTTACGAGATGATCCTTCAAAAGGTGATTTACATAATCGTAAAGCGGTTTCATTAAAAGAGTTAGTTAAAGGGGCTTTGGATTATGATTTACTTTTCATTTATTTATGTCGATTTTTATTAGATATTGGTAGTAATCCAGTATCAAATTATTTGCAGCTTGTTTTAAGATCTATGGGTTATAGTACTACCGCTACCAATGCTTTAACAATTCCTTATAATGTAATAATGGTGATCACTATGTTATTAACTACCTACTATTCAGAAGTATTGAAAACAAGAGCACTTATGTTGGCTACAATTCCAGTTTGGATTGCAATTCACTTACTTATTTTAAGATATTGGTCTCAAGCACAAATAAACAAATGGGGTACTTGGGTGCTTTTAACGTTCTTATTGGGTCATGCCCCATCATGGCCATTATCGATTTCATGGTGTTCAGCAAATTCCAATTCAGTCAGAAGTCGAGCAATCTCGGCTGCAGTAGTTAATATGTTTTCTCAAGCTGGGGGAATTGTTGCTATGAATATATATAGAAAGGATGATGCTCCATTATATAAACGAGGAAATACTCAATTAATCATCATTGCATTTGCAACCTTAGCTATGATCTTAATAACAAGACAATGGTTTATCTTTAGAAACAATCAACGGGACAAAAAGTGGAACAGTTTGACTAAAGAACAACAGTTGGATTACGTAGAAAATACCACAGATAAAGGTAACAAACGTCTTGATTTTAGATTTGTTTATTAGAGAAATCTAGAAAAAAAATCTCGTTTTTATAGAATTTGAAAATAAATATAGAGTGATTATTTTTTGATTAATTCTAAGTTTAAAGTTCCCTTAACGCGTCTTAATTTTAATTACTCCACATTCGCCACTGTAAACTTGGACCTATGATCTATCAATCTTACATCTGCCCCAAATAAAAAAAAATTTACGACTGCATTTCGGCATTTCGGCATTTCAAATAATCTCCGCCAAAAAAGCTTAAAGCCTAAGTTTGGCATGAATGAAATAAAAAATAATTGAAAAAAAACTAGACACCTTTGATTAGTATTGGGGCTATCACTTTATCATATGACGTTTATTATCTCCATTGTTCCAGATATCTAGTTTAATCTACCCAAGAAGAACTTGGTAATATTAAGAACAAAGACAAAAACTAAAACAACATTCTCCGATAATTCAGTCCTATGATTTTACAACAAACCAAGCCACGTTTATATTCGTGAAGTAGAATGATATCACAAACACCATATTGTCAATATGATCAATGTTGATACAATTGGAGCTCAAATTTATCAAATTTCAAATCTCGGCTCCTAAATCTTATGCCGACGTTCCCCCACATAAATTTCAATGAAAAATTTAGCCGAGGGCATATGAAAGCGCCTACTTGTTATGTTAATGTATAGGTATGTATATATATATATAGAAGAAGAAGTAGCCAAGAAATGAAATGGTAAAATTTTGAGAGGTTGAAGATGTCGACCGTGTCGTTGATCAATGAAGATTCCAAGCATATTGATGCATTGATGAAAAAAAATTGCCCGTTAGACGATGAGATTGTTTTCACATCGGTTGAATTGACCAATTCTAAGCAAACGGGGTATTCCAGTATTTATCGGAATGCTGCTGCTGTCGATGGGTTGATTTCGAACCCTCATCCTTCTTTAACTACGTTGTACGAGTTATTTGAACAAGCCGTCTCTAATTTCCCTCAAAAGGATAGTTTGGGGTTTAGAACTAGATTATCTGATGGACAAGCTGGACCTTATGTTTTTGAAAATTATGCAACAACAAAGGAAAGAAGAGATAATTTGGGATCGGGAATATTCTTTATTTTACAAAATAATCCTTTCAGATTAGACATTCCTGCTCATAATAAAATCAAATATGATCAAGCTGCCTCAGAATCTCCTTTCGTCTTATCAATATTTTCGGCAAATAGACCTGAATGGGTCATTACAGATTGCGCCTGTGTTGCTTACTCTATTACAAGTACAGCATTGTATGAATCGTTAGGTTCAGAATCAACCGAATATATCTTGAATTTAACTGAATCTCCAATCGTTGTCTGCTCTAAGGACAAAATTGAAATGTTAATTAACATAAAGAAAAAGTTCCCTCAAGAATTAAAGACTTTGATTGCGTTAGTTTCTATGGATCAATTCACTGAGCAAGATTCCCATCTTGTTGAATTTGGTAAACAACATCAAATTGCTGTGTATGATTTTATTCAAGTTGAAAGTTTAGGTAAAATTAATCGTTTACCCTTAATTAAACCTACTCCAGAAACAGTTTATACAATATCGTTTACCTCAGGTACCACTGGTGCTCATCCAAAAGGGGTAGTTTTAACTAACAGAAATGCTGTCTCTTCAATTACATTTTGTTGTAGTTTGCAAGCTGCACTTGATTGTCCAACAGTATACTCCTTTTTACCTTTAGCTCATATTTATGAAAGAATGTCGTTACAGTTTGCTTTATTTAGAGGTTCACAAATCGGGTTCCCCCAATCAGCATCTCCTTTAACTTTGTTGGATGATATCAAAGCGTTGAGACCACATTTCTTAGCTTTGGTCCCTAGAGTGTTCACCAAATTAGAAGCAGGATTGAAAGCCCAAACTATCAATAATTATGATTCTCCAACTTTACAGAAATTATTTACCAGAGCCATAAACAAAAAAATTGAATTGCAAGGAGCTCACGATGGTAGTCCTGGTACCCATATTGTTTATGATCGATTAATAGATTTATTACGTAAAAAAATCGGTTTCGATAGGTTAATTGGTGTATCGACTGGTTCTGCTCCAATTGCTCCAGAAACCATCAAATTCTTGAAAGCAAGTTGCAATATTGGTATGTCTCAAGGTTATGGATTAACCGAGTCATTTGCTGGAATCTGCTCATCACCAAAATACGAGGCAAACCCAGGATCTTGTGGAGCCATTGCTGTAACCACTGAAATGAGATTACGAGAAATCCCATCGATGAATTATTATGCAGACGATCCAGAGGGTCCAAAAGGAGAATTGTTAGTTAGAGGCCCACAGATATTTTCTCATTATTATAAAAACCCAGAAGAAACTGCAAAAGCTATCGACTCAGATGGTTGGTTTGCTACTGGGGATGTTGCCAGAATTGATCCAAAGAACAAAAATAGACTTTACATTATTGATAGAGTGAAGAATTTCTTCAAATTGGCTCAAGGTGAATATATTACTCCAGAAAGAATTGAGAATCTTTATTTGGCTTGTTTCCCAGCTTTACAACAAATCTACGTTCATGGTGATTCATTACAAACTTACTTGGTTGGTATTGTTGGTTTAGATGAGTCAACTGCTCCAATTTTGATGAATAAGCTTTTCCAAGAAAACATTACTGATAAAGACAAGATCTTAAACTTTTTCGAAGATGTTAAAAATAGAAAGAAATTATTGTCATTCATGAATAAGTCCGTTGTTGGAAAATTGAATGGATTTGAAAGAATTCACAACATTAAAGTTTCTTTCAATCCATTAAGGATCGAGGATGATGTCATCACACCAACTATGAAAATCAAAAGACCATTGGCTTTCAAACACTACAAGGATGTTTTCACCTCATTGTATGAAGAAGGTTCAATTTTGGACAAGGTTGAAGCTCCAAAATTATAGAATACATAAACTATTTGGGATGCTAGGCTGGCTACTTATCTTGAGGGTTTGAGTATGATACTTTTCAAATTTTAATTATTGTATTGATAATATGAAGTAATTTAGAATATGTACAATATTAAATAGGATTCTGATATATATATATATATATTAGTACTAAACGTACTTGTAAGGATTCATGATGCCTTTTGGATCATAAAGTTTTCTGATTTGTTTTATCATTTCAATTTCAACATCATTTTTAGAATATCCAATATAGTTCTTCTTTTGAAAACCTAATCCGTGTTCAGCAGATACAGAACCATGTTGAGATTGAATCCATTCGTAAACAAATGGTTCCAATACCGATTCAATCTGTTTAGAATACTCTCTGACGCAAACATTTAAATGCAAATTACCATCCCCAACATGTCCATACCCAATAGCTTGAACTACTGGTTTAGATTCATCATCAAGACTAACGATACCAGCTTCTTCTAATTTCGCATTAGTAGCTTCGACTAAGCCATACAATTGAGGTAATGGGATTGAAACATCATATTTGTAAACACCACCAGCGGCAGTTGAAGCTTCAGGAATTGACTCTCTCCAGCTCCATAAATTAGCGATTTGAGTTTCATCTTGTGCAATAATACCATCATCAACTAAACCTTCTTCCATAGCATTACCTAAAAAGGTTTCCAATTTTTCGTCATCATGCTCTTTGCTTGAACCTGAAGTTTCAATTAAGATATAAAATGGATATTCACCAGATTCAATAGGATGATCTAATTTCAAATATTTACCAGTTAATAATTGAGATGAAGCATCCATGAATTCGAATGCTGACAAAATTTCTGACAATTCTTTACGGGCTCCAACAAAGACCTTTTGAACGGCTTCATAAGAAGATACTGCTAAAAATGCCACGTTTTTAGCTTGAGGTCTTGAAGGGCATAAAATGGATACACCAGTAATAATACCTATAGTACCTTCACTTCCAATGAATAATTGTTTTAAATCATAACCAGTGTTATCTTTTCTTAAACTATGCATAGAATTATAAATGGTACCATCAGGTAAAACAACTTCCAATCCTAATACCGACCCGTGTAAAGAACCATATCTTAATAATCGTAAACCACCAGCATTATTTGCAACACAACCACCGACATGACAAGAACCTTTAGCTCCCAAATCTAATGGGAAAATATAATCTTTTTCAGCTAAAAATTGATCAGCAGTTTCTAAAATTACTCCAGCATCAACTTTCAATATACCTGAAACATCATCAAACGATCTAATTTTATTTAAATTGGCGACTGAAATAATAACTTCATCAAAAATTGGATTGGAACCCCCTACCAAACCAGTGTTCCCACCTTGAGGAACCACTGCCAACAAATTATCATTACAATATTTCAAAATTTGTGATACTTGATCAACAGTTTTGGGTTTTAAAACCAATTTTGATTGACCCCGATACTTTCTCATCCAATCTTCATTATAAAACAATAAATCATCTTCGTTGGTAATTAACCCATTCTGTCCCAATACACTCGAGAAAAACTCAATATCTTTGTCATCCAACTGTTTATATCTTGAATCTCTCGTAACTTTTGATGAATATGTTTCCGCCGTTAAAGGCACCGACTTCGCCGAATAGTACCTTGGGACACTACGCAAAACTGCCAGCTTAGGCACAGACACAGCTACGGACCTAGCCAACACAGAACCAACGCCTCGAAACCCGCTTATACTT
>JANIWI010000055.1:0-89069 GCA_030705115.1 Suzukiozyma pseudoglaebosa | reverse complement strand
TAGTAATAGTAATAGTAATAGTAATAGTAATAGTAATAGTAATAGTAATAGTAATAGTAATAGTAATAGTAATAGTAATAGAGTAATAGTAATAGAGTAATAGTAATAGAGTAATAGTAATAGAGTATTTAATACAGTAGCAGAGTAATAAATTTATTGTATAATATGGTTAATCTGGATGAAGGAAAAAAATCGAGTTTAGTTACTTGATTTTATAATTGTTGAAATACGTTATTATATTTGACCATGACGGTTTTTTTGATTTGATTGATTTTTTAATTTTTTGATTTGTTTGATATATATAAGGGCAAACTGAAAATAAAAACTCGGTTATGTTAGAATACCAAGAAATACTTCACCTAATCAGTAAATAATAAATAGATCTAGAGTATAGATCTGAAAATATCATAACTTCAAACTTGAATTCATGAGATAGTTCAGACCTGTGTTTATTATAATCAAATTTATTTGATTTGAACAAATAACTTATTCAACTAAGAATGATTTTTTTTTTTGCTTAATTATCTTTTTAAATTTACTTATCTATAAAAGATTATGCTTGATGCTGATTTCTTCTATGATAAAATCAAACGATAATTTTTATGCTTCTCTTAACTCTAGAATATTTGAAAGTTGGATAATTAGCTGATTCATTTGTTGGGGCGGGCTAGTTGGAGCAAGTTGGGGCTAGTTGGCGCTCTTGCTTTTGGGTGTTTACTCTACATTTACTCTGCATTTACTCTACATAAATGGGGTATTTTGTTGTTGTCAATTATTGATTAAATGTAATTACAAGCGAGGAGGAGATCGGCACTAGTAACAGTTTTGGATTACAACATTAGATGCAATGTCTTCTGGCGTTGTTATCAATGCCGTATTGAAAGTCATCTCAGATTTTGTGATTTGATTCAAAAAAACTATGGCCTTAAAAAGAAGGTTACTGCGCAAAAAATTTTGCCAATATATGGTAACTAGTAGCGATGAAACTAAAAAATATTATACATTTTTCCTTACAATTGCGCAATTTTCTTTTTTTGGGGATTGTTTTTTTTTTTTTTTGTACTAACCGGTAAAATTTGAATTTCGGTTGTTTCTCACCTCGGTGAATGTAGAAAGTGATAAATATGTCAACAATGCAAGTGAGAAAGTTTTGTAACCTAATTCTGATAGCCAGTAGTTAATTACATTCAGGACTTATTGTTTGATTGCATATTTACACCCGCCTCAGTTGGAAAATAACAACCACACATGTGCAACCCGGAACAAAGCTACTGTGTAACAAAAGAAGAAATAGGGAGAAATAGGGAGAAATAGGGAGAAATAGGGAGAAATAGGGACAACAAGGGAAAAACAAGGGAAAAACAAGGGAGAAACAAGGGAGAGAGAAATGCGAAAAAAAAAACATTTAAAATGCATAATAACTAGTAAGCATGTTATGTAAATAGTAAAATGGATAAATAAGATATAGATGAAAATGAGAGCAACAGCACCAAGTGTTTTTTTGTATATATATATATATAAAGAAAAAAAAAAAAAAACTATCCCCAAAAAACTTTTTTTTGTTTTAGTATGATAAGCAGTTAAGTAGGGGAGTAAACCAATAACAAAAATATCAATAACACAAATCTAGGCCACTTGAGTAGATGGGATATATTTCTTTATTTCTGAGAATTTCATGGTTCAACAATGATCAGTTTTGTTTTCAAAGTTTTCCAATTGTTACTGAATTTACTTTTGTTATTATAAGAATTTATTGTTAATTGATAAAACCAGATTTTATCAATTCTACTACTTACAGTTGGTTGATGCAACATCTCTATTATCAATTATTAACGTGCGGCTTTTGTTCTCTAAGAAACCAGTAATTGTATTACCTGCAATTTCATATGCTCGGGTTCTGGGTATTTTCGCTATGAATCAAATTGGTCTTTATTTTTATTTTTTTTATTTTCTAAACAGAGGGTATTTCAACTTAACATGATTCAAATTAAGGTCGATAATCATAATCATGCTGTGATCCCCCACAGAAGAATGTAGATTGTCGTATAATTAACTCATGTGAAATTTACTGACATTAGTGGACTGTGATACGATTAATCATGAGTAAGTTTTTTTTGCATATGATTCATGTAAAATAGCACCGAGCGAGTGTATACTAAAAACCGACTCATGTGTTAAGCAAACAAAACAAAAGAAAAAAAAAAAAAGAAGGTTAAACACAATTAAATATATCATTTGTAATAATCACGGTGATAGCATTACAATTACAATTTTCATATTTATATCATGATATGTTCTTTCCAGTTATGTCCAGCCGCACTTGGGTATTTACAAAACTTCGATGCAGTGACGAAAATTAGTGGATTGCGGCTGTGATTATAATCCGCGTGAATAAAAAAAAACCATAACTAAAAATAAAACTACTAGAAGTAACAAAATACAACGATAAACAAATAACTAGTAAAACATTCGCAACAAGTAAGGTTTACAACTAATAATAATTTTACTAATAATAATGATAATAATAATAAGAATGATGAAATTAATAATATTAATAAGAATGATGAAATTAATTATAATAATAATAATAATTAAATAATAATCATCAACTCATACTCTCATTTACATTTGATTTTATCTCATATTGTCTTGTTATTTGATTTTATCTCATATTCTCTTGCTTTTTGATTTTTTTAATTTGATTAGGTATGTTGTTCCGTGATCCATCTGTCCATAGTATATCTAAACTCCAGGTCTTGGTTACTCCATGGATATTACACATGGAGTTAAAAACATTAGGTTATATATGCATACATGTATATATCTTTTTAGGGTTTTAGGTTGAAGTTGTTGATTTTTTAACAAAATAATACCAACACTAGTTGTTTTCACCCTTAAACTGTAAAAGAACGATTTAACGAAATTTGTAGGATTTAAGAATAAATTTTTTTTTTATTCTAAATGCCATCGATTTCATTTTATTATCATCAATTTTAAGATAATATATATCTTTACCTAACCCCAAATTTCGTAAAACCTAAATTTGACAAACCCAACCCAAAACTTATTACACTTAATAACAACATCACAACTTGATGCTGACAAACAATATACATTTACATATACATACATTTATACATTTACATATATATACATTTATACATTTACATATACATACATTTATACATTTACAAATACATACATTTATACATTTACATATATATACATTTATACATTTACATATACATACATTTATACATATATACATATATAAATTCATATTTATATATATATTAATTTATATATATACATTAATTTATATATACGTATAAATATATAGTTGATGCGTCTAAAGTTATGTATATGGCCAAAAAGAGTAGTAAACGCCTTTTAATGCATTAGTTGTCGATTATTCCCGGAACAAACGCACACACAAGTTAACTATTATATTTCGGATAGCCAAATCCTTTTAATGTTTAGTTGTCATTTTCGAATTAATCCCGGACTATAATAAAAATTAACTACATTTCGGATAACGAACTCCTTTTTAATAAAGTAAACCTAATCCCTTCAACAATTACAAAAAGTCTATTCATTAATATGAATTCCTTTACTCTCCTCCGCCCCCCCACAACAAGCCCCCCCAATGTTATAACTTACTTATACTATCCCCCAAGTTGCCCTCATTGATTAAATTCATTTTTGATATCCCCCATCATTTCATCTTATCGGGTCACGTGACTCTATTTATTTAGGAAAAATTATTGTGGGGGAAAAAACTTAAAATTTGTTCCCAAATAGGATTTCCGGGTTTTGCAACAATACGTAATCAATAATACATATTACAAGAAGAAACACCATTACAAAAACATAAGAAACATCATAACAAGAAACATCATAACAAGAAATATCATAAAAAAAAACATCATAACTAAAAAAATCATAACTAAAAACATCAAAACTAAAAATCATAACTAAAAACATTATTACTAAAAACACCATCCATAGTCATCAGTAATTATATATTGTTATACATTGTAAAAACTTGTTATATATTATCAATTGTTGATATATTATTATATATTGTTATATATTGTTATAAATTGTTATTTATTATTATTCATTATTATTTATTGTTATTTAGTGTTATATTTTTATTATTATGTATATATGTTTGTAAACACCGTTTCAATGAAACAGCCGGGAATAGTAATGGTTGTTAAGGTTTAGATATTATTTTTGGTTTGTTTTCTTTGTAACAATAATTGCCAGTCGATTTAATGGCGATAAGATGACTAACAGAGTTACCGGCAACTGAAAACACCAATCATCCTCATGGCAAAAAAATGCGAGGTCTATCCTATACAATCCATATCAAATGTAATTGTATTAAATGCATGTTAATAAATTGTATGACAATTATATCATTGTATAAAATGCATGTTAATAAATTGTATGACAATTATATTATTGTATTGTTTACAAATTTAAAAAAATGTTGTACATAAACAAATTGTTTAGTTTCAAAGTTTCAATACTTTTTATGTGTTTTTATGCTTTTACTTCTTTATGATTTTAATGTTTTTAAAGTTACCCAACTTTTATTAAACCTAAATAAATACCCATAACCAAAACTAAATATTAATCAATAATATATAAGTCTATATTTTCTACTCTATTACAAATAATGTTCATCTAAAATATCATAATCAAATATCATTCCATTAATAATTTCTCGTTGATTTATTTTAAAATTGAATACAACTTTTTTACAAATTTTCCCACAGTTATTATTATTTGATTTTATTATCCCTCTAATTGTTTGAATATGATTATGATTATCATTTTCTGATGCATTATTTTTATTTGGTTTTCCCAATTTTTTTATTGGCTCGTAATCGCTACTTGGACTATAATCAGCATAATACCCTGAGTCAATCAGGGACATTGAAGAAACGTCAGAATTATCGAAATAATCATCCGAATAATCAGAAACATCATCATCATCACCACCTTCTAATACTTGTCCTAAAACTTGATTTTGTTTTTGATTTTGTTTTTGTTTTTGATTTTGTTTTTGTTCTTCATTTTCTTGCTCTTGTTGTTTTCTAGTTGTTGATTCTGGAGTTAAGGGTCGAAGATTTGATTCAAATTTTGGGCCATATAACCAAGTTATATCAGAAACTTTATCCCAATTTATAATCCAGGGATTAATTTCTGGTAAGTTGTGAAGATTTTTGTACATTCTTCTCCAGCATGAATTGGATATCCTGTGATTATCATATTTAAGACATTTGAAAAGGTTATAATTGTCTTGTAAAAAATCATCTTGGGATAAGTAATCGATGTTTTGTGAATATGAACAGGTTGTGTGAATTGCTATATCGTCGTAAGAATACATTTTGAAAATCAAAACAAATTCTAAACAAATTCACTAGATTAATAAACCAAAAATAAAATATGATAAAATTACTTTCATTTGATATGTATTTATATTTATATGTATGAAAAAAAAAAAAAAAAAAATTAATTATGTACAAATCAAAATTAAAATTTAAACATAAAAAATATTAAAATATTTTTTTAAGCAATTCCGATGGATTTTGCGTTACAGGTTACACCGGAATTTCAAATGCATCTGAAACCCCCATCTGGCGTTTAGATAATACAATTAGTCATAAACAAAGGCAGCAATAAACAATAGCAAACTATAATACAAATTACAAATACTAATACTAATACTAATACTAATACAAATACTAATGCAAATAAATGCAAATTTAAATATAAACACTAGTGCAATATTTGACTTCTTCAATCTTCCCCCACAAAAAATGATTCACCATGGTAAAATACAAGTTTAAACCTTAATTAAGTAATGCCATAGTTCTGACGTAGTAAAAAATTATATTGATGTAGAGCAACATGCGTTAATCATAGTTGATTGTTGTTATGTTTAGGTTTTGGTTCATGTTTCTTGGGGGATGTTGAACAACAAAAAGCAAACCAAGAAAAAAAAAAAAAAAAAAAAGAAAAAAAAAAAAAAAGAAAACAATCAATAGTAATAAAAAAACCATATAACCTAAAACCCATTACTTAAATCCATAACCTAAATGCTATTGTTTCAACCCATGTATTTAAGTTTATGTAAATTGAAAACCCATATGTTTGGACTATATCTTGATTATAGTGTTGTTGATATTTCTATCTTGATTATAGTGTTGTTGATATTTCTATTTGACTCGTTAACAAAATTTGGGGTATATATTTTGACAGCCCTCCAAAAATTATCTCCCCTGTTTGGCCGGGGGGAATTTCTACCAACAAACCAAGAAAACAATAGGGGGATAGGAGTAACGATAAGAAAACTTATTGGTAAACAAAAGCGATTAAAATGGGACAAACATAAAGAGAATGAAGAAAATGAAAACAACAAAGAAACTATTGAATACTAATAATTTTTAAAAATTTATCAAGTAATAGTTAAGCAAGCAAGCAAATAAACAAATAAATAAATAAGTAAATAACTAATTAAATTAATGATTAAGAACAAATAAGTAAGTAAATAACTAATTAAATTAGTGCAATTAATTTTAGTTTTAAATTTAATTTTGATTTTGATTTTGATTTTGTTGTCAAAATTATGGTTTTTTCCGTTTTTATGGTATGATAAACTAATAGTTTATACCCACTTTACATATTTTGCCTAATTGTACTACTACTACTTATTGTAGCAATTGTTCAATTGTTCTCTTATGCACGTCAACTACTATAGTTTTATTTTTTAAAAAATGCCGTGGATTTAATCGGGGAAGAAATTTTGTGTCATATGCAAGTGGGTTAAAGTTTTTCCGAGAAATTTATTGCGATAACAATAGAAAACCCACCAGTAATACTAGACAGCAAACAAGAAATCTTGACTGAATTTCAGGCGGAAACAATCTAGTATTGAGTCTACTATTGAGTCAGCTATTATCTTTGCCACTAAGTCTGCAATTGTGTCTGCAA
This sequence comes from Suzukiozyma pseudoglaebosa, assembly GCA_030705115.1. Lineage (NCBI taxonomy): Eukaryota > Fungi > Ascomycota > Pichiomycetes > Serinales > Debaryomycetaceae > Suzukiozyma > Suzukiozyma pseudoglaebosa. The sequence continues at coordinate 82,061 of JANIWI010000055.1, read as the reverse complement.
TTGATTGAGATTGTCAAGTTTGTTGTTGGAGGGGGCGTGGTCGGCTTTTGCTATTATTCTCTGATGATTTATTTGATGTCAACTTAAAGTTTAATTGGTGGCGTTTCCCGGCCCAAACCAGTAAACAGTAGCAAAGATGATAGTCATAGCGATGGCAATAGTGATAACACAAATCTAAATAGTGACATCAATCAACTTTAATATCAACAATCAGTAAATAGACCTAGACCATAGACACTAGACCATAGATACTAAATCATGGATACTAGACCAAGGAGAAAAATAGAATTCTCTCCAAAAGAAACTAACCAATCGAAACTAGGCCAATGCAAACGATATAATGCAAACTAACCAATGCAAACTAGACCAATAACAATAGAAAGATAAACACTGTGTTACCCATATAGGGTAACCCCATATAGGGTAACCCCATATAGGGTAACCCCATATAGGGTAACACCCATTGAGAGTAGAAGCTACAGAGAGTAATACCTATGGAGAGTAATACCTATGGAGAGTAATACCTATGGAGAGTAATACCTATGGAGAGTAATACCTATGTAGAGTAATAGTTTTAGAGTTTTATGATCGTTTGTAATGGTTTTTTATGGAACATGGAGGCTTACGGTTATGGGGGTATATACCTTATATGGTAATCATCATATTGTATACTATACAATAGAATGGTAATCGCTTGTTCTTTTTGGTGTTGTTTTATTCATTTTCTTGTGAAATTTCTCAAGTTTATGTTAAAGTTCCATTTAAACTGTAGTTTACAAGTTTCTACTTATCAAAGTTTGAAATCCGTGATATTTTTGACATTGTTATCGTTTCAACTTACTGGCAAACATGGTTGCCGGTGTTTCTAACCTATCTCCGGGAACCCAGTGAAAATTCCCAAAGTCGACAATTTGTCCACCCATCACCTTAATTCTACTAATAACCTTAAGTTGCCAAGATTGGTTAACCATGCCTTGTCTATTGTACTTCAAGTTTGTTATCAACCCAGGATTACTGTATTGGTGGTTGCGCCCCATCGCCTTAAAATTGATTGAGGTGCGCATTTGCTTCAATCATTGATGAACTATCAGGTTAATGATAGACTTGGTATAGGAGATGAATTGGTGACTGTTCGCTGGGTAGGATCGGTCCAACAATGGGGAGATTCAGTTGTTGCGCTAGGTATTGAATGGGATGATCCTTCCCGAGGTAAAAATGATGGGATTTTGAATGGTATTCGATATTTTACTCCAATTCATACTAATGGTGGGTCATTTATTAAAAGCTCAAATAGCAAAATTCAGTTAAAGAAATCGTTTATTGATGTTTTGGTTGAAAATTATGGTTGTGGTCTTGATTTCCGGGAAATCAATCTTGGTTCAAAATTTACTCAAAGTTATGGTTTCAATAAATTAAATCAATTCACTAAAGATTTCGATAATTTGAAAACTATCACCTTGGAAAGGAAAATGATTGATAGATCTGGTTATTTGTCCGATTTAAATTTACCAAAATTACTTCATTTGGATTTATGCTTCAATCTATTCACCAATTTTAATCAAATTGTTAATATTTTGAATATATGTCCTATAATTCAGCAATTAAATGTCAATGGTAATCGATTTATTCTGTTTAATAATGAAAACCACTCATTTCCAATAAAAATATTGAAATTATCATCTTGCTTTATCAAAATTGATTTATTAATTTCTATCTTATCGAATTTTCCTCAGGTTGAAGAATTGTATTTATCTGGTAATGATTATACTGATGATGATATTAGCAAACTATTTGGTGTCATCAATCTAAAATTGGATTTGTTAGATTTATCATTTAATCAATTGACTCTAATTCCCAACCTATCAATCAACACAATCATTTTAACTAATAATTCAATCAAATTTTTGAATTTTCCGGCTAATTTCTCTACTAAAAACTTGGATTTAAGATACAATTTGATCAATGACTGGTGTGAATGTGATAAATTGATCGAGTTGAAAGAGTTGAAACAGTTACGTATCAACGGTAACCCATTATTTGACGATCTTTCTCCAGAAGAACAAGCGATTTATATTATTGCTAGGACAAGCTTTCACGGTAGGTTGAATGGGACAACCCCATCGCAACCAGAAGTGATTAATGCCGACTTATATTTCATTTCCCAGGTGAAAAATGGTAAAATTGATTATAATAAAGGAGATAGATGGAAAAATTTACTACAATTATATCAAATTGACGATAATAATATTATTGCGGATTCGAAAACTCATTTACAACGTAAACTATTGAAATTGAATATAAATTATAAGAACTTTAGTTTTTCAAGATGGTTTTTAATTAGCAATAGTGTTTTACGATTGAAAGGGATAATTTCCAATAAATGGAATTTACCTATATTGGATTTAAAAGTCTATTATTTGATTGATAATGTAAGATTATACTTAGATGACGATATTTCTATTCTCGATGATTATAGATTTAACCAAGAACAGGACTTATATGTTGATATCAGTTAAATATACCGCCAATTGCGGTTACTATACAACCTTTCACCATGTATACAATTTTTTTAGATTAATAGGTATCTTGGTGGTGGTAGTAGTGGTTGTTTTTGTATTTATGTACTACTAAAACTGGGACTAATTCAAGATTGAGTTATGATATCGGTTGTTTCAAGCCATACAATCAATTAATCGGTCTATATCAATAAATTCCAGCGCAGGATCGTCAATTATTCTGTGAAGTTCCACAATCCATCACCTAAATAGTGTAATAACTCAATCCCAATGCCTTTATTAATATTTTTGATATCATCGGTACTCATCAATAATTTTCCCACGGCAAGAGCATTTTCTTTACCTTCAGCATAAATTGTAACGATAGTGTCTTTTTCCAACGATGTGGGTAAGTTTGCACCTTTGGAAGTCAACCCAGGACACATAATATTAGCACCAGATAGTACGAATTTGATAGCTCCTCTATCAACTTGAACACGAGGGAAATTTTCAGGATATTTATGAACGGTTTTTAAAGCAGGAACTAAATCATCAAAATGTTGAAACAATAATACTTCATTGTCTATTGAATATAATTGAATCTTATCTTCACATTTTATAACTACAACTTGAGATTTTTTGGGGATAACTGTATCAATGATCGGCTCCAAATCTGGAAATTGACTCACGAATTTTCCTTTTAAACCTCTTTGTACTGAAGATTTGATATTTGATCGAGAATGAATGTCTTCTTTACTAAACTTCTTAAACATCTTTGCTTTATTATTATTATTATTACTATTATTCAATTTCGACTTAATTCTAAAAATTTTCAACTGGGTTGTTCCGCCCTCGAAATAGATGCAAAATCCGAGGGTTTCACCGGGAAGCAATAACCAGTCGAAACTATATTAGGTATAATATTAATCACGGATTAGCCATGATTAATAACCATAATAGATTTTAAACAAAGTAAATACTGTTACAAATGGTAATACATTCTCTACAATGAAGCGCCATCATCAAATTTGAGTTGATTTGGGGGTTTTTTTTGGTTTTTTTTTTGGTTTCATTTATGCAATGGTATCCCAGTTTATTTGGTTTGATGTTAGGATTAATAATTGCCATAATACCATTGAGCAAAGTCGTGGTACTATTGCACTCAAAGAAAATCATATTGATTTAGCCCATTACCATACAAAGCTTTTTGCATTTGTGGTATCCAGCTCAAGATCTAAATATTGAGTATATAGACCGAGCGAGGCCCAAGGCAAGAATAAAAGTATGTAATGAAGAAAAAAAGAAAAGAAAGCAAGATGAATATATAAGATAAAAGAAATGAAGATGAATATATTACATGTATGATAATACATACTATATTCTTTTCATTCATTTCATTTTAATGGGTCTTAAAAAGAAAGGATGAATATATAATACAATAATACAATATATATTCTTTTCATTCAAAGTAATGTCCTCATCTCTTTGAATTAAAAGCATATATATTGCATATTTGTCCGATCTTTAAACAAAGTATCGTAAATGAATCAGTTTCAAAAATTCCCTTCATGTCGTAGCACAAGACTAAAACATTCAGAAGCTGTCAGGTTATAGTTTTCAACCAGCAAAAACATGATCTCGGACGAATCCTCACTGATACACGTAATGCCCCTGCATAAAGATAAAGAAAGAAAGGTTTATTGTTTTGACTAATCGTCTTCTATTTATACTAAAAAAAAATCATCACCAACAAAAATCCGGGTAAACCGCAGTCACGTGAATAATCAATACCAGAAATTCGATTAGAAAATCAATGGTATATATTCAGTTATTATAGTGAATAGTTAATGAAATAGTGAATAAATCAATCGATTGTGTACCTGATCCATTTTAAGTATTTTGTCTCTCTCTTTTTTTTTTCTTTTTCTATTGATTTTTGTTTGGAGTTTTGGATGAAAATGCAATTACTTAATAAGTATAAATACTTGATTTAGATATTTTACGTTATGTTTATGGATTGATAATTTAAAATGACCGGTTATCTCAGTTGTTATCCTAAACCATCAAATAATTGTAAATTTAATTTCAAACATCAGACGTAATAGTCAGAATGTGATTTCAATCAACTGGTTTTTGATAGGCTTGTTAAATTTTTGTATTTCGATATTAAAATTTTGGCATCTAAATCGTTAATCTTTGAATTGAACTCTAGTAACTTTTTGTAACCATTGGTGACTTTGCTATGGCCGATTACGCCCTTTGCTTCTTCATTTTCACCTTGTAAAGACTCATAAGGGTCAAATTTTCCATTGGTAACTGGTACACATGAAAAATAAGACGTATAAAGTTCCATTTTTTGGTCGTCGTTTAATAATCCATCCCTAGGTTCAAACTCGTTCTTGTATAAAGATTCCGTATCTGAAATGATTTGTGATTGTTGACTCATTTGTGTCCCATTTACACTTTCGCTATACATTGAAATAGTATTAGATGATATCAACGCTAGCTCTTCATCCAAACCGTCATCAAACATATCATCATCCTCGCATAAACCTACTTCTTCTTCATTTATACCTGATCCTCTGTCATATAGGTGTTTTTCATCGTCCTCCAACCGTCTTTCACAACTGGTTTCATCATCGTCTAATTGTAAATCATCATGGAAGCGGTTTTCATTATCTAAGATTGAATCATTGTGCAAATTTTCATTATGTAAGTAATCATTATGTGTATGTTTTTCATTATGCGAGTGTTTTTCTCTATTGTATAGGTGTTTTTCATTATGTGAATGATTTTCACTATCTTCGAGTTGTTTTTCACCATCATCTATATGTAGCTCTTCTTTCTTCAACCCTTGATCGCTATCAAGCGCCAGCATAGGTATATATGAAGGAATATCAAGTATAGCATCATCTTCGATTGTTATTACTTCATTTGATACCAGTTTTCTGGCTTGACAATCCTTCAAAAGATCAGTGATACCTATGGTGCCAGTTCTTACTCTTTTTGCTCCCAAAGTTTTCTTCCTTGGAACAACTAACATCTCACCAGATTTATTCATATGATGTGATGGTTCCATTTTCAAATATTTTGGAGCAGATCGAACTCGAGGTCGTTTATTTGTGTGACTAAGCGTATCTGAAGTTAATTCAATTTTTGGAGCTAAGGTAATAATATCTTCCAGTAATCGTCTTTTCTTCGTTTCAGACGGCGTACAGGTATGTTCAATTGTACTGATTTCCGCTGATGACGTGGGATAACTTAAACTATTGTTCACATTTGGACTATTTACGTTATCAGTGCTTGGAAGAGTCAATTCGTCCGCATCAAAATCATCATCCTCATCTGAATCAAGAATCGATTCAAGTACACTTCTTTCCTGACTGGAGCTGTCACTTGTTTTTTTGGAATTAGTTTGAGATTGAGTGGACTGAGTGTTATCTTTTAACATCGATTTTACAGATCTAAAACTGAGTTCAACATTATCTGGCACAAAGAATTTTTTCTCTGCTTTCTTTTGGGGTTTAGAATTTTTTCTTTTATCAGAGGTCTTTAGCATGTATTGCGTAGCAATCTTGATAATCTCATCTTCGTCTTCAACCTGTTTGAGTTCAAGATTCTCTTCTGGCATCTCAATTATTTGCTGGACAACTTCCGGTTCAAAATCCCCTGGAAGCATCCTATTAGAATGTGCAAGATTTATTAACTCACCTTTCATTATATGCTGCTGGATATACTCATATCCACCCATTGCTTTATCAAATTTTGATTCTTCGTTACCTGAAAACAAAAGCACAACTTTACCCTCTCTTTTCCGCCCTGTTCTTCCCATTCTTTGAATATTTTTAATAGGTGAGGCAGTTGAGTCGTAACATATAATCAAATCCACCTCCCCTATATCTAAACCCTCTTCTCCAATCGAAGTCGCAACCAAAATGTTGAATACGCCCTCTTTAAATTGTTTAATTATCTGCTTTTGCAACTTTTGATTCATACCTTTTGTTTGAGCATCCTCTGACGAAGTTCTATTAGTGTTTCTGGGCTCCTCAACATCACTGCTTTTTGCTTTCTTCGGCCTCTTCAGTTTTGAAAGATACTTAGCTTCATCAAATTTTTCTTTCTCCTTTGATTGCCCAATGAATATGTGAGGTTTGAGATCATGAATTACACCGGAGGAGGCTTCTTCAGCTGACTTTTCAATCAATTGTACAATCTCTAAAGCTGATTCTCTAAATTCGGTGAATATAATCACTCTAGAATCAGAATTATTGTTTATGGTAAAAAATTCTTCTAATTCCTCCATTAAAACTTCCATTTTTGGATGACTATATCTCTCCATATTCAAAATTCGCTCTGTTTCCTTTAACAATTGTGGAATTGCTGGATGAAGATAGAAACTTGCACTAGCTTTATTTTTCAGCTTTTTTGCGTTATGCTTAGTAGTAAACTCCAAATACTTTTCGGAGAAATAACTATGGAATGATTTGATACCATAAAAATTTAACTTTCGTAGGCATTGACCAACAATCCCTAGAAGCTGTAGAATTGAAACATTGGACCATTTCAATGCTTCAGGAATTGACCGATTCATTGCAACTCTTCTTGAAGCTTCCATACATTGATAAAAATTAATTTTCAGAGGAACGGTGATATCCAAAACCTTTCTATCATTGGCAGTTTTCAAGACCGGAGCAATTGCTTCACTCAAATAATCGATTAAAGTTTCAATATTATTAGATGTTGGAACTATTCGTCGTACCAATCTTTTTCTTTTCATATATTTGATGATATCTATACTATTTTCGGTTCTAACTTCGACTTTTGAAATTAGTAAGTTATCAATAATTTCTTGAACCCCTTCGATATCACTTGCGGGGGTAGCAGTTAATGCAATTATTCGATAAGAATTGTTGAAACGATTCAAGAATTTGACTACATTATGATAAGCATAATTACCTCTAGCTCTATGAGCTTCGTCAATGACAAGTAAAGCAATTGATTTTGGATGAAGTAAACCTGAAGCTAAATCATTTTCAACAACTTGGGGAGTGGTAAAGAATACCAGTTTTGAATCCCAAATTTGTTGACGATTTTTTCGAGATTTATCTAATAAAATTGCTACTTTGGTAGCTGGAACACCGGCAATTGAACAACAAGCTTTCAATTGTTGAGCAACCAAAGGTCTAGTTGGAGCCATAAATATAAGTTTAGAATCAGGGAACCATCTACCGAAATTCAAAATAACTGTTGATGCAATGAATGTTTTACCTAAACCAGTGGGTAAAGCAACTAATAAGTTATCATAAAATGCTTTCCGAACAATGTTGTATTGATAATCTCGGAGTTCAAAGTTTATTGGATATATGTATTTCGAAAGTTGATTGTAATCGATTCGATGGTGAGTAGAAGATGTAGACTTGAGAGACGAGGAATTATCACCAAACTGATCATGCAGATGATTTGATATCAATTTATTTGAATCATGTAATTGTGTTTCTTGGTTTGATTGTATTTCTTGGTTTGATTGGTTTAATTTGTATGGTTTGTTTGCTTGTTTTGGTTCATTTTCGTTCAAAATTCTCTCAAATTCAGAATCAGTATCACTGAATGCATTATCGCTGTCTTCGCTTAGCTCAACCACCCTTGATCCATTCATGTACTCACCAATGACCAAGCATTCGTAAAAACGCCTAAAATCACCGTGAAATATATCCAGCGCGTGTTTTCGTCTATAGCGATGATGAGCTCTAATACTATGGCGAACGATCCGTACCAAATTTTGGCAGAGTCGACCAAGCGATTGGCACAACCAGTCACCACTCTCTTAAGTCTCCATGACCAGTTTGTATTGCAGAATGTTTCTATTTTGAATCATGTTTCCACCATGACCAACCTCAAAACCAGTATTGAATCGGCTGCCAATAGTGAAGACAAGACAGAGGGAACAGAAAATCGTGTAGAAAAAGACTAAGTAGAAAACATGTGAAGAATATAACAAAAAGGTTCAATTGGCATTGAACTGGCATTGAATTGGAATTGAATTGGAATTAAATTGGCATTAAATTGACATTGAATTGGCATCAAATTGGCATTAAATTGGCATTGAAGTGTTGAATATTTTGAAGTAGCTATAATTGAAGCACATTTATTGGAATAACTGTAAACAGTCTTTAATGATGACTTGAAGAAAAGGTGGAAATCATGAGTTGTTGAAATCCTTTTAATGGTAATAGATTTAAGATTATTCATGTTTATAGTTAATATATTTAATTAATATGATTTTATTCATCAAGTTTATAGTTAATATATATATTTAATATGCTTATTTATTACTAATATACAATGCAAATCTCAAACAACCGCTTGCTTGAACTAAATATTCTATAATATACTTATTGGACTCCAAAATTGTTATCTAATAAGCCATCTAAATCAAACTCTTTTGCCCAAGCAGTAACCACGGTAGTTTGTTCAACTTTTGGTGGTTCCTTTTCACCTCTTAAACTTGATTTAGGAGCATCAGGATCTTCAATAGTTTCTGCCATTTTAGATGCTTTTGGTAAAGTCCAACCGATGATTCTACCATCTCTCCAATCATTCAAAACAGATCTTGCTGCTGATTCAAGATTGGGGATACCTCCTTTCCCCAATCTTCCTCTTGCACGAGCAACATGGATTAAAAACTGTTTGGTATATTCATCAATGTCACTCGAGTGAATTGGCGGTAATTGATAATATGCTTTTAATCCTTCAATCATTTCATCATTTTTTGATAATCTTTTCAATAATAATTGAACAGCTGGAGTGGCATCATCAATCAACTTAGGAGAAATAGCAGATAATAATGCTAATTTGGCGGTTTGTTTAGCTTTGGAAGTTTTCTTACCTACTAGTTCATCTGGGAAAACAATACCAGGAGAATCCAATATTTTTAATTTATTATCAATCTTTATTTCTCTCATGGATGTTGTAACTCCTGCCATATTTCCAACAGGACATCCTTTTGAATTATTACCATGTCTATTAGTCAAAGCATTTATGATCGAAGACTTACCAACATTAGGATAACCAATGACCCCAACAACGATACTTCTTTTCAAATTGGATTTTGTAGCATAACTCTTTAATGCATGCATTAATGAGTTTGCAGTTAGAGTTGATGTCAAATTCTTATTGAAAGTTCCAGAATTAACTGATCCTGGTGATGCTTTAATTGGAATAGTTGGGAATGAAGATTTCAAAAAATTGAGCCATTGAGTTAAAGCATCAGTTGGAATCAAATCTACTTTATTTAAAATCAAAATCAATCTTTTACCAGGATTTTGTAATACTGCTTGTTCAACTTTTCTTGATCTTGTCGATTCTGGATCTCTTGCATCTAAGACATATAAAATAACATCAGAAGCTTCAACAACCGATTTGAATATCTTATCATAAGCCTTACGAGAAGTTTCAATATCCTTGTTCAAATCGCTTTCTTCTACATCACTGATTTGATATTCAACATCATCATCTGAACCATCCATAACATCATCATTTTCTCCTTGGTCTTCACCATTATACTCTCTGGCTGCTTGTTGTGCCGATGCTAACAAAGCTGCTAAACCACCTTCACCGTCTTCATCTTCACTTACGTCCATATTAGCGTCATCTACCATCTCACCTCGTGCTAGAGCTTCTTCTCTCAACCGTTGTTGTTCTAACTTGAGTTGCTCCTTTCTTTCTTTTTCAAGTCGTCTATTAGCTTCTAACTCACTGATAATCTTATCCTTGTAAGGGAAACTAGCTGGGATACCAGGATCCTTCTTATGTCTAGATTTCCAAGTAACATCAGTTTTGGCAAGTTTTCGATTTTTTCTTTGTTGAGCAGCAGCCTTCTTTTTAATACCTTCCCTCATTCGGGTGGAGACCTTTTTGGAAGTGGGCTTCTTGACTCTCATTGCAACTATTCACTTAATTCGTTACAACAATCCTGATTTATCTTCAAACTATTGGATCCAGATTTAGGCTCATCTGTCTCATCGCAATAATTTTTCATGGGCCTGCATACATACAATTGATATAAAGATGGAGATGAGTTTCAATATTCCTAATAAATGTCTATTTACTGTTGCTTATTTAAAGAAACATTACTTGGAACTCTGTTCAATGACTCTCTACTACTATTAGCCGAAAACTGACTAAATAAATGAGTTCCATTTCGTTTTGGGAAGGGTTTATTCGAAAAGTTATTGTTGATACGACCATTAAATGGAGATTGATTGATTTCATTTTCGGTATTATCATCAGCTAAGTTAATACTCAGTCGAGTTCGAAGAAATGAAGAATTTGGTCTTTCAGGTCCATTTGTTTGTGCTGGCATAAACCCTTCTTCTAAGCCAATATTAATACTATCTTGCACCTGATATAAGTGATATGGAGCGTCTAGTCGACAGTACTTGTTTATGTAGGGAATTTTAGACCCCATACTTAGGATAAACCTTGGAGTATGAAACCGACGAATTTTGAATGTAACCTTTCTTGAAAAGTGATAAATAAAGTATGCAAGTAAAAAAATAAATATGATGGAAAATACAGCATTGTTACTATCTTTAGATTTCTTTTTAAATTCTTCGTTTTGTATATGAATCCCTCCACCAGGTACAAATGGTTTACCTGATAATTGACTAGGATATAACCCGACTTCTAAACCATTGTCATCAGCTGATGTTATTTGTGACGAAGCAAATAATAGTATTTTACCCAAAGTCCATGATAATTCATCTCCATTTATAGAATTGGCTGATTTGAATGGTATATGAACATCATCAAGATTTTCCAGTTTTGCATCTTCAGTTTCTTTGACTTCAATCCCTAATCTTGGTAAATCAAATCCATCATGTAAAATATTAATTACCCAACTTGCTTTAAAACAGGCACTTTTTAAGTATTTATCGGGATCAAGTTTTGAATAATGACCATTGTTATAATTATTAATAATTTGATTCCACTCACTTTCACAGTATTGACGAACTTTTTCATTAAAAGTATGATAATTATATTCCCCACCGCTTTCAAAAATATCATTAGCAGTATACCAATATTCGGAAATTCCAATAAATTTGTCTTTTTCAAAATCAAGTTTGGGACCATGTATACCATTAAATAGACAAGGTTCATCTTTACAAGGTATATGTTTTAATAGAAGGGGGTAAATGGTTTTTAAACATACTTCATAATTACCAATTCCTTTTATATTATAAGTTTTACCATCTAGCACATGATTTAATTCGGCTCCTTTTGGTAAACAAGGATCATTGACTTCAGTGATTTTCAGATTAATCAAGGAAAGATTAACAAGTTGATCCAAATATCGTTGACGAGCTTGATTAGCACCGAAGCCTAACCAAGTTTCAACAAATACTTTCCATTCTTGAGGTTGACCATTAATATTTCTTAAAATTATTGTTGATAAATCATCTTGATGTTTTTCTATTTGATCTGATGAAGGTACAAATGCAATTTGAGTTGATGCTCCACCCATATCCATGAACCCAATTGATTCATGTTCGTTTATCAGTTGGTAATTATTGAATTTTCCCATCAAATAGTTTAATCCTAACCATCCATATAAACCTTCAGTTTCACCATCGATTATTTGAACAAAGTGTTGACAATTTGGAATATAAAACTTGGTCTTTCGTTGCAACGAAGAACATATCTCACTTACCAATTCATCTTGTTTTGAAGCTTCCAACATTCTCATTCCAGCTGTTGCTAACACAAATACTGGAGTTTCATGATGTTTTTCAGTTGGAATTATAGCTTCAGCAAACTTCATCAATTCTGAATAATGATCATTCCAGGCTTGCCCAACCTTGTCCTTAAAAGACGATATTCCAGGACTAGTCTTTTTGGACCATTGGGACTTTTGAATAATTACTGGTGGTGATGTTAATATTGTTGATGAATCTTGACTTTGATCTTGATCTTGATGATCGTTTTTTAGTTTATTGGGATCTTCCCACCTATAGATCTGAATTCTTGATCCTGAAGACCCTGAATCAATCACTATCCCATACTTATTGCTGTCAGATGTCATCAAGTCTAATTCAAAAATTCATGTTGATCAATTTTAACATTTAGCGACAATCTCAGCGGCGGCCTGAACGTAGACAGAGAATTTGGGCGGCGCTCGTCCTAAATTACTGAGAGCCCTCGCAAAATATCTAGTGACAATTTGTCGCCGTAGTTTTAATCAAATTTTGTTTACTTATAATACCAGTGTTGATTATTGATAAAGTCTTTCTGAGTCCTTATAATCTCTTAACTCTAACTTCAATTGAATGACAATGAACATCCTCCACAATCATTATTTCGGTGTCGATAATGATTAGTTCTATGACCCGAAGTAAATGTACTACCGCGCTGGCCAAAATTAGTGCCATCCTCGCTAGCTTGCAACGACCAGTTCAAGCGGTAATTTACTCACATGTGGTGTCAATTTTGGCAGGTTTAAGTCAACGAGTACAGCCAGAGATTCAACCTGGTCAATGTTAGTTTTACCAAATACACCTCCGTTGCCGGTTGGAGCAAATCTCGACGCTAAAACGTTTGCTAGTCAATTGATTGGAGTAAGAAGTCAGCTAATAAACTATGATATAGACAACTATGGTGATTCAATTCGGTATGTGATAAATGTTGAAAACTATTTGGATCAGTTGATCAAAAATACAAGTCAAAAGCTAAATGACAAGACAATTGAGGCGATGATTGAGCATTCCGCCAATTGTGTTATAGCTAAAGTCATTCCCTGGAAGGGAATTAAAATTGGAGGTAGTAAGAGGAAAATTTTCAAATCTTCAAAATTGGAAATTGATTGGAAATTAATTGATGAAATAGTTGCAACAGTAATATCAATATGCTTCATATACGTGAAAATTGCTGCTGAACTAGTTAACGACTTGATTGATTCTGAAGTTGGTTCAGAAACTATCGACAAGTGGAAACAAGTTATCAATTTTTATAAAATTGCTATTTCATTTAGTTTATTTGGACAAAAAATTGTCAATGAATCTTCATTTGATTCATTTTCTTTTACAATTATAACTAAAATAATCGATATTTCTATTCAAATGTCTATATTATCCAAATCTTCTTGGATTAATCGAGATTCTTATAAAAATAGTGAAAGTTTCAAAACTACCAATAATGGAACTTTGGCAAGAGTAGCCATATTTATAGTTGATGAATTGAAAAATTTGCAAAGTTTAGTCAATTTGACAACTAATGATATTACTGTTGATCTCACCAATTGGTTAGATTATCTATCAATCGTCGAAAAGTATAATTTAGCTTATGCTGGACAGTTTCTATCGATTGAATATTATCAACAAAATAAGTTGGGTCAAGCAATTGGATTGGTCGAGTTTAGTTTATTAAGCCTTCAAACTAAAAGTATAGGTGATACCACTTCTCGATTCGGAAAAGTAATTAACAAAGTTAAGACCAAAAGAAATGAAAATATATTGAGTAAATTGGATTCTGTTACTACCCTAAAGATTGATAAAACAATATTTGCCGAAAAATCGGGTATTGTATTGAATGATATTTCTTATTTATTTGACCTGCTAGTCCAATTGCATTTAAAATATACAAAAGAAAACTCGACTTTAGTCTTTGATCAAATTGTCAATTGGAAAGATATTAAGAAAGATTCAAAATGGCCAACTGGTTGTCAAATCCCAGTGACATCAGTAAATCCTTTTAATCCATTTGCTTCAAATGTAAGCAAAGCGGTCACAAATAGTGGACGAGAAGGTTACTATTAAACTCTCTAGAATCAATACAAATGTCTATTCATTCGATATTCAATTAGAAACAAATTAATAAAATCAACAGTTGAAATACACACTAGCTACAGAGAACTCTACCCCACGACAATTAATGGATTATTGTTGCTACAAGTTAATCATTTAGCTTCGTATATTGCATTTGAATTTCTATCAAATTGATACTGATTTATTGATGCACTGATCTAAAAATACTATGTATCTCTTGTTTGGACAACGTGTATTCTATTTCGTTCCCAAATTCTTTTCTTATAATTGCATTCAACTTTTGGAACTGTAAGGCGTACTCTGACTCCATATCCAGCCATAATCTATTTACAAGTTCTCGCTCAAACATATCATCACCAGTCATGAAATGTTTTTCAATCTTCCTACGAATCTCTTGTACTTTTTGGGTAATATCTTTAGAAGTGTAACCACTAAGTAAAGTCTTCAAATGTTTCTTGTTAGATTTCGTAGTAGTCCCATTATTCATTTTCTCTATTGACTCATAACTTTGCACAAATTCCGTTACTTTTCCAATAGACTTGTGAAGTTGCTTTTGAAAGTAAATATCTTTGACCTTGTTAAACACTTTTGCAAGTTCATTAATCATCTCAGATAAAGCAGGGGTATTGATCGTCTTGAGTTGATCAATTAAATAATAAACATTTTGGAGAACACTTATGTTCCTGTGAGTTCTTTCTTTATCATCGAACTCATGATTTTTCAATAATGGATCATCTCTCATGAACAAATTAACCAAAGCTTCGGTAAGCTCCTTATATGATTTGCTTATCATTTGATAAACATCAGTATCAATGGTACATTTACTACTTTGAGACCGTTCGGTCGCAATGATAAGTTCACTTGTACCTTTGATTGCTGGTAAAATTCCACAATTTGCAATAATTAAGCTTTTGTTGATAGCGTCAACATGATTTCCAACAAATTTGTTCCAATTATTTCTGAATTTATCGATTAGTCTTCTTAAAAAGTTAAACATGAGAAAGTCTTGACTTGAGCGTCCATTCTGACCTCTATTATACAATTCTTCAACATAAATCAAAACCTGAGGTATTCTGTAATCTACTGGATTCACATTCTTCATAAAAGTGTTTATAAAGCTTCCAAAAATAGCTGTCATAGTATCGATAGATTCATCTGTTGCGTAAGACTTTGCAGAACTTAGATCATCTATATCTAAATTCGTCAATTTGTCAAAAATACCAATTCTGTATTCAAAGGAATTATCATTAAGATATTCTTCAAAGTCAACCGCTGATGTGTCGTAATGGAAAAAAAGTCCAATAAAATATCTAATAAGAATAATTAGCTCCTTTGCTTCTTGTACAAGATTATTTACTACCATTGGGTCTTCAATTTCACTTTCTCTTCGTTTCAAACTTGCAACTTCTATTTCTGACTTCTCTTCAACCTTTCTACCCTTATCTCTTCTAGTTAAACGTAACGTGCGTGATTTTTTCAACGATGAAGCACCCTCTAGTGATTGTGACAAAATCGTATTGAATAACGGACCCTCTTTGGTTGATTGTGCTCTCTTCAATTTCGAGTTCAAAACCTTTTCAAAAAGGCTGCACAACTCAGAATTCAAGTTTTGATTCAATTCCCTAAAAGAAGTGGGATCCACAAATTTAACAAAATAAGTGATTCCAGAGTACGCTAAATTTGCGTACAAATCTTGCAAAAATGAATTCATGCTGAAGTTTTCCAAGGCGCTCGCATGCTTGTGGAAAAGATTTTTCAATTGGTTGATGAAAAAATCATTGAAATGAAATATGAACTGTTTGGTTACCTTCTCGTAACTTCCCTGGAATTGTTTTAATGCCATCATCGAGCTAAGTCCTTCAGTCGAGGCGCTGGTGCTGTGTCTTATTGTGATTAAGGCATCATATAAACCACTTAAATAAATCTCTAATTGTGGTATAGTTTCCCATCTGTTGAAATCTTCAAATTTAGCTATGTTATTTAAATCTTTAGAGTTAATACTTACTTTCTCTAACAAAGCCTGTAAAATGGAATATAGGTTTTGCTTATTCAGAAACTTAACTTGAAGACCTTTTGAACTAGTTTCTATTGAGCCGACATCTGTTCCAAGCATCTTAAATTCAATTTCCATCTTTTTAAATATATGTAACAAATGCTCAACTTCTCCAATCGATGTCCCAAATTCACCCCCCAAATTACTATTGCTAAAGTCTAAAGAAATAAGCTCTTTGATATTTTTTTCTTTTACATCTTGTAGTTCTTCTGTTAATTTATTTATCAAAGTAGCACCTGAATCTGTTAACTCCCAATTAAGCTCATCCAAGATTTCATCAATTTCTGGATCAGCCTCTGCCTGCACTGCACTCCAATCTGGCATTGCCTTGCTTTTCCTTAAGTTTAAACCTGCTTCTTCCTTCTTGATTGCTGTGACTTCGACATGTTGTTTATTTACATTTTGAGATACAGATGTCACAGAAAGTCCCTCTTGCATTCTTTCTTTGGAAGGCTCTTGTGGTTTTCTAGGTGTAAACTGATTGTCAAGCAAATTCTCAATTTCTTGAATCGAAGTATCTATTGGGTCCATATTAATTGAATTACCACCAGCCGAGTTCAAGTTTAAATTAGTATCAATAGATTTTACGTCTTGATTATCTTTTGGTTGGTAAGAACTGCCTTTTTTGCTGGTTTCTTCTGATTCTGATTCGTCTGTAACTTCTTCAATCCCGAAATCTGGAGAGTTTGTAGGGTTTGCATCAAATGGACCAAATTGATTTAGAGGTGTTTTCAAATTTTTGGTTTCCTCCAATTGCTTCGAAGCAGGTCCAGTGTTTTCTGCAACGTTTTGACCAACTCGTCGATTATATACATTGTCAATGTTTACAAACTGTTTTTTAGGGGAAGTAGAATTAGCTTCAAAAGAAAGTCTACCATTATTACCAATATTACCAATATTTGAACTTCGACCCAGATCAACAGGACTGTAGAATTTTTCGGATGTATCTGATTGTTGCAGGGCTCTGCCACCAAAGGATTGTGCCTGTTCCCTTCCAAATTGTGTTTGATCGGTATTGTTGTGCTCAATTTGAGGGGTGAAATTGAAATTATCTTCGGTAGCAATTGTACTGGTACTCTGTACTCGACGATCAGATCGCAGATGCAAATCCACAGTTGAGCTAGATCCACGCTCTATGACTTTCATGGGTTTCATGGGTAATTGACCATTTGAAGTGAAATCAAAATCTTTATAATAATCTTGAGAAATATTGTTTTCACCGCCTTGTGTTACAATATTTTTTTTGAGAGAGTTAGGTTGACTTAATCTTGAATCAATTCGAGGAGGTTGAGAGGGTAAATTTAATTCTTGACTTCCTACTCCATGTAATATAGGGTATTTACCCATAAACAGTCCATAAAACATAGCTAATGCTCTAATAAAACTCAAAGTTCTTTCTGGACCTTCTGATATTTTCCAATAATAATCCTTATTGAACTTTACGATTATTTCATCAGGGCCAATTCTAGCAATTGATTTCAATTCATCCATATCCCAAGTTCGACCAATTTGATACACATTCTTGGTATCATTATATTTTCCTTTTTGAATGAGTAACCTTCCTGAATTTTTAGAACAAATTATCAAAATTCGATCTTTTATTGTACCCGATATTTCTAAATTTGGCGGAGGTGGTTGACTGGGATATTGAGAATACTCTTTAATCAATACATGGGTTTGATAGCTAGCGTCAGGAACTCGAACTCCATCAACTATAATTGTCTTAGAGTATACGTCTCTAATAACCATATCGGCAACCATCTTTCTCGATTTACTAGCAGGATCGGAGCCCATTCTATTACCAAAATCGACATTAGAACCTGCACCGGATAATCGAGAAATATCGCCTGTATTGTATTGACTATCATTACTTATCATAGAAATATTTCCTCGATTATTTAACGAAGATTGTTGTTGTTTATCAGGATGTTGGGTTGCATTAGAATAAGGCCCGGTTGAATTTATCGGTTCACTATATCTACCTGATTGATTTTGGTTTCCTGGACCATTCTGATACGGATTATATTGTTTACTACCATTTTGGGGACCATTGACATTATTGGTAGCATACGGATTCCCTGGATTAGAACCAAGAGTATTTGAAGGACTAGATCTATATCTAGCAGATTGGTTCTGTCGCTGTTGCATTCTTATGCCGTCAATGCAACCTAGTCAAGGAGAATCTATAGTATATCCAAGTTTGGTTCCAGAGTGTTTGGTTTCTATGATGAATTTCTTCCATGACTTTGGGAGTGCATACAAGCCGAGTAGGTGTTGTAATACAAATGGATGGTAGTTAGTTAAATTTATATTTAATAGGCGATTCTATACAAACTATGAACAAGAAGAGAGTGAACTAGTTAAAAAAAACCAATGTAAATTTAATTACTTTTTATTCTTGTTAGATTTCTTCTTTTTTTTGGCGTCAGAATCTCCAATTTCAGAGTCATTTGGTTGTGGTTCATCTACATCATCGTCATCAATAGATTCTTTAATTGCCTTTGATTCGCTAGATTTACTGGTGATTTTTGATGATTTGCTAGACTGTTTTCCCGATTGTTTGCCTTTATTTTCAAGTAATTTTTCTGATTTTTCAACATGATAATCCCATAATTGTGATAAAGTTTTTGATCGATCATCTAAGGCATAAAGTCTTCTTCTTAATGCTTCGTTAAAACAAATTTCTTGAGCAGTTGGGAAAAAAGTTTGCACCCAACCTTTTTTATAGGTTTCACATTCAGCGACAATTTCTTTCAATTCAAGTTCTTGAAATTTAGCTTCAATTTCAAATTGTTTAAGCATATCATCACCGATTAATCCATCTTGATACAATTTATTAAAAACTGGCTCATTTTCTTTTAATTTCATCGATCTTCTAATAGCTTCACATGCTCTTCTCAATAAAGCTGCTTTCAAAACTTTTTCATGAGGTTTGTTCTCCTTAGCAACTTCATCGCTATCATATTGTTCCTTTAAAAACGCATACAAGTTAGCAGCTTCATTTTCAGGAAATATTGGCTCAAATGCAGTTAATTTTTCAAGACGTCTTCTCTTGTAAATAAATGTAAAAGTAATGAAAACCCCAACTAATAACGTAAGATAAATAATGGGCGTAAGTACAGAAATATTAAGAACTTCTTCAATTACTGGTTCCTCCTTAGTTTCATCTGACATCCTTGTTGATATTTATTCAGTTTATATATATTCTTCAACCACGTCGATAGTTTTTCACCAAAACTTCTACAATTAAAACGGTCACGTGCTCTCACCTTTAAAGGTGAATCGTTGTTAATGGAATGAAACTTAGTATAAACGGTAGAGATACAAGGCAAACCAAAAGGATGTTGTAGTTTAACATTTAATGAAACCTGGTGATGGAATCTTTCCAATTTTTTTCTGTATTTTTATCAAAAAAAAAAAAAAAAATTAGGATAAAAAATAGTTAACATCAATTCCACTAGATCACGGTGAATTAGAAACTTGTAATATTCTTGGAAACACTAATGAGTGTGTTTTTCAATAAAAATTGAAATTTTCTGTACTAAAAATCACCAAGCATTGGGGTCTCTTCTAACTTTTAATCCTAAATATCTACTAACATCATCAAACAACAAATTCAATTCTTCCTCGGTTAAGGAGATATCAGAATCATTTACATGAGCAGAACTTGATTGGTCAAGCAAAGCTTGCTTAGTCTTCTCAATATCATTGGAGTCGTCATTTGCAAAATTATTAAAATTTTCAATTTGGTCTTTAGCAAAGACATATTCATAAAAGATCCCTAATTGGAGTAAAACTTTGGGATCAATATTAATAAAATCTTGCAAAGTTTTGGGAAAGTTGATATCAGTTGGTAATTCACCATTCTTGTTAGTTAATGGAGCAATTATACCATCTTGTTGACTTAATTGAGAATTAAAAACTCGTCTTATATTTCTTTCCTCGATTGAATCTAATTGACCTTGTAATTCACCAACCAATTCAACTATATCTTCATGGGTAACATAATCTTGTAAATCTTCGTGACTTACTCCTGAATTTGAATGTTTGGTATTCATATCTAAGTCGGCCATTCTAGTTTTAACATCTTTTACTTGTAACGAAACTAGTTGCTGACCAGTTTCAGCAATCATCTTGGCCTGTCTTTCAACCAACAATGATAAGTTATTGACCTTCTCGTTCAATTCCTTCAATTCTCCTGACATGGTTGCTATGTTAATAAAAATTGGTTGCTTATATATTTATATTTGTCTGCGCAAACAAAGTTGCACTCTAACTAAAATTTTATTAGTATGGAACAATGATAGATTTATGATCTACAGTAGTATATAGGTGATTGAATTGTATTTATACGTAGTAAAAAAACTGCGAATCTTAGCAGCAATTGTTTCAGTTGCCTTTGGGTGAAACCAGTTCTTTATTATATATTATTAATTTTGAGAAGTAAAGTAATCATCTTTTTCTCGATTATGTTGAAGAATACCAACAGTAATTGATTTAGATCTTTGGTACTCTGGCATCTTATCAATCCGGTTTTGTCCAGCTGCTTGTTTGAATAATTTATTATCATCTTCAGCAAATTTTACTTTGTTAAATTGGTAGTTTTCTAATCTAGTTTTAGAATCAGATTGTTTCTCCAAAAGAATTTGATTAATACTTTCCATTTCTTGACTTTCTTCTTCATGACTACTGGTAACATGGGTTGCTAAAGGAGACTTTTTATGAGATTTTGGCAATTGCTTTAAATTTTCTGATGGTAATTTTAAACTATCTTTTGGATTAATTGCAACTCCTGTGTTTTCAGTTATCGTAACTGTTGAATTTGAACCATTGCTAGTAGGAGCATTGGAATGTTTAATTGCAGGAATAGGAGAAAGCAATCCAACTGGAACATCCTCAAATTGGGGAATGTCTTTTTGAAATACTATAGGGACATCATAAACTTGGGTATTTTTTAAATTACTAATTAAATCTGGTAAATTAGAATCATGCGAAATGGATCTATTCTCCAAAGTTAAAAACTGCGGCCTAATCGGTGGCGCTAACTTTGATGTAAAAGCCAATGTGAGATTACCTTCATCATCCTCACTAGACTCCGAAGACGAGCTCGAAGAACTCGTTGATTCAGATGTATTCATTATAGTGGGTCCAATACTTTCCTGATTCTTTGGAACTCCCGTATTTTGCATCGAATTATAAAAATCAAAAGTTTCAAACTTTTTATTTATATGATGAATATGATTATCTTCCACTAAATTGGATTCAGATTGAGATACTACTGAATTTCTTCTATTTTTACTTTCTTTTTTAGATTCCTCAAACTTGTAAGTTAGGTACTCGTCATCAAAACTGTCAAGAGAAGCAAAGCTTTCATTTAAGGGTAGTGACATCACTGAAGATGGCCTTCTTTCATTGCTAATAGTAAGACCACCAAATCTGGTATGAAATGGCGTAAGGTTTTTAGAGGGCACAGGTATAGGTGCAGTTATGGTATTCTGGTTGGAATTGTATGCAAATGGTGGTTCCCCTGGTTGGAAAGATACCGAGTTCTTGGGAGTTGATGGGGCAGATGGACTAGAAATCCTTGTACTCAATACACTTGATTTCCTTCTTTTATCATCCTGTTGTTGAATTCCCTTGAAAGTGTCAACTGCAGACTGATTCTTTAAATATAAATCTCCACCAACATTTCTTTTAGTCTCGATTTGCAATGCTTCATTAACACTGCCTCTTCTAGATGAAGAAGCCGATAAATCTATGACATCTTGCATCAAAGGATTCGAATGTCTACCTTCTCTAATGCCAGCAATAGAAAGCGTAGAACTTTTATGAGGTGGTGGCATTAATGGAGTACTTGA
This sequence comes from Suzukiozyma pseudoglaebosa, assembly GCA_030705115.1. Classification (NCBI taxonomy): domain Eukaryota; kingdom Fungi; phylum Ascomycota; class Pichiomycetes; order Serinales; family Debaryomycetaceae; genus Suzukiozyma; species Suzukiozyma pseudoglaebosa. Next base: position 59,836 of record JANIWI010000055.1, on the reverse strand, counting down.
AGATGAAGCCTGTTGTTGCGATAGGTGAGATGGGGTGTAAATTGGGGTGCTAGATTGTTGGCATATATCCGGTGACATGGCAGAATAATTGGAATTTAAACGGAGACTTGAGTTGAACTGACTATTGTTATTCGAAGATTCTTCTGAACTAGCACTCCTGCTGTGTTCTAATTGCAATGATAAAAACTTCTGCCTTATATCTTTATCTTTCCCACCTGCCTTGATAGCTTGTATAAGACTGTGACGATAAGATGTACCAACAGCCACAACTGCATTATTAATTTCGTCTTGGGTAACTACTTCATTCCTAGAATCATCATTAACATTATAATCCAACAATCCGTTGTCAAACAAATTATAGCCAGTTTCATTGAGATGCAAAAATTCATTTAATTGTTCAAAGTTGTCTTCCAAATCCATCAAAGTAAATGGATGTTGTTTTATGGCTTTTATATCTATACGAGTTTTACTATTCTTATCAAGTAATTTGGATAAAAGATCTTTAGCAAGAGCAAACTCTTGAGGTGCAATTACTCCTGAACTATTTATGTCTGAAATAGATGCTGGGTATTCGACATCTTGGTTCACTATCACTTTAAATAACTCAAATTCACTATCCGCATTAAATGGAACCTTTCCAAAAAGCAAACAGTAGAGGGTGACCCCTAAAGCCCAAATATCAATTTTATGATTGATTTTGGAAACTACTTTTTTAGTTGATAAATCTGAATTTTTAAGTAATTCCAAAGAAGATAGAGATTCACTTGTAGAATTTGATCTTGAAAAATTGGTATGACATAATTCGGGAGCAAAAAATGCTGGAGTTCCAGCTGTTTTTGCTAATTCCAACTCATCAATAAGGTCACCATTTTCATTTCCACTTAAAGAACTAGCAAATGATACACCAAAATCAGATATTTTAACAACATTCTCCGACGAAACTAATAAATTTGCAGGTTTTATATCCCGATGTACAATACCTTGTAAGTGTAAATACTCTAATCCCAATACTACATCCCGAAAAATTTTTCGAGATTGTTTAAAAGTTAAATTTGGAGAATATTGGTTCGAGAGTAGCGACATTTGAAGGTCATCACTCAACAGGCTATTCAGAGGTTTCCTTCTTGAACCACAACAAGGGATTTCGTCTTGATTTGTAGGTAATTTATCCGATTTTGTTCTTTTCCATCTAATTTCACCTTTTTCAAGGTATTCCAAAACTAGGTAAATTTTGTAAGAATGTAAATCATCAAGAACCTCTATCAATTTAACAATATGCTTATGATTACATTTTTTCATGATTGCTATTTCCCGCTTTATTTTTAGTTCATATTCATTAATTTTGGCTTTAGTTGAAACTGAATTTTTATTTCTTAAAAAAGGTCGATCACGCTTCGATTTTCTATTGACGATTTTTATGGCAACTAATTCATTATTTATGAGATCTTTGGCTAATTTGACTTTACCATGTTCACCTTTGCCAATTTCACGAAGGATTTCATAAGTGTTCAAAATTTTTCTTTTTGTTATAGGGTCATATTCCAAATAAACATAATTTGTTTCTTTGACTTTGATATAACCACTCGAATTTGATTTTGGTTTTAAGTCTTCGCCTGATAAACTTATGGAGCTAGTTGATTTTAAATCACTGGAAAAAGTTTCATCGGATAAACTATTTTCTCGAGATCGGGTTACTGATTTATTTAGGAGACTGGAAAACTTGCCAAATATATTATGACGTAGATCTGGTTTTGGCGAAGCTACTGGGGGTGGTGAGGGTTCACAAGATTCTTTTTCTCGATCATTTGATTTCGTGATTTCAGCGGTACTACCAGATTTCCCAATTCCATACGGTGACTTATAGCTTGATTTTCGGGATACATCACTAGTGGGAGAACTTTTTGGTGAATTTATATCATCATGATTGAGATTATCACTAATTCGATGTTGATATTGATATTGATATTGATTCTCAGAAATCGAATCCTCAGTTAACACAGTATCAATTGTTGGTTGTTGGCCAGACGTGATGTTACCAACAGTCTTGGATTCCGGCATTATTTCATCAGTTTTTATGATTACTCTTTACAACATACTGCCAATTATAATCCGATTTCAAAAATTTTTTTGCCCATTCAGTAAAGGGTCATGTGACCCAATTTCAACTTAAGTAATTAGTCGACAGTTGCTACGACATAAAACGATGATAGTGGAGGGGATAGAGGTAGTTTATAGATACAGGAGTTATGATGTGAGTTAGTAATGGTTATCTGTGGATTAAATTTATGGTTTAAAAGTTGGTGGTAGAAAACAAAAATTGCAAATAAATTGAATTTAGGACATAGAAATTGGAAACCAATTGGCAGATATTAAAGATACATACCATTGATGATACATACCAGTGGTGTATTATTCATTTTCTAATGTAATCTACATCTAATCTATATGTAAACTATCGCTATGTTCTTAACTAGTTAAATTTTTCTTTTTCTTTTGGTATTCTGTTTTAAGAATAACACATTTCCAATTTAAGCGCATACAACAATGATAGGGAAACCATTAGTAGTAGACATTTCCATGGGGATCCAAACAAATATTAATGGGTAAGAGTGTACAAATAGTAAATCTAAATCTATCAAAATAAAAATAAGAAAATTTATTGAAACCTACAATTTACTAACCTCAGTCCAAAATATTCTGGTTGGTGAAAACTACCACTAATCAATACCACTAATCAATACCACTAATCGACTAACATTATTTCCAGTGTATCTAAAACTGGTACGCTTTCACTAATTTATTACCACTGTGGCAATTCTGCATCCATTGCCACATTTCCGTGATTTTGGTAGATTTTGGTTAGAATGGTTTCACCATTCTACCAAAATCAATTACTACATCCAGTCTAATACAATTATTTTGCTCTTATACTCTAAGTAATGGTGTAATGGTGTTTATTTTAGTTTACTATCAATAATTAACGTCCATGTAACTTCTACCTAACTTTTTTATAACTTCTATGTTCTTTCTATATCATTCTTTAGTTATTCAAATTTTCAATTTTTTCCAGTTTTTGCAATTATTGTCAAATCTCAAGAGTTTCAAATTGACTTAATATGCAAACATCATTGACTTCAAACTCTTATGGTTGGTCTCTATCTACAATTTTGGTCTGTTAACTGTGTTTTAATAAAAGTTTCAATTGGCTACTATAAAATTGTTATTATGCGAATGAAAAATTCTTTACTGAAGTACTCAACCCATAATCACATAATCATGTTAAGGAGCTTTCGAAGAAGTATATCCATCCTACAAGTACCAACTGGTTTGGAACCAATTCATTCAACTACCACTACTAGTGCTACTACTACCGATGGTTCCAACATTCAAGATGTCGAAACTTTGACTGAATATAAATCGTTAGAGGTGGCACGAATGAAATGTTTGGGAAATCCCCAATCGATGTTACTAGTTGATTCGCCTCCTTCGGTACCTTTATATATAAGAAAGGGATCTTTATTGTCAATTTTTGGTAGTAATTCTTTATCAGTAAATTCAAATTTACAACTTATTTCCCCATTTTCCCGATTTTTATATGGTAGATTCCCATCGGTTTATCAAAAATTACATTCAACATCTCCTTTTTCAGTATTGATTTCTTCAAATACGGCTTCCTGGTTGTCATTTTTCACTAATTCGAAAAATATGACATTTGCAAAACTAGTATTGGATGGTAAAAATGATTGGGCTATATTGAATAAACATGCTTTACAAGTTTATACTGGTAATTCATTAAATATTAATATGTATCGTTTACCTGGCAAAATTTCAAATAAATTGAAAAAATTAACTGGGGATGTTCCAACTCAATTATCAACTGGTTTACGTAAATGGTATAAATTGGGGTATACCCTCGTATCGGGAAGAGGTCAAGTGGGGTTGGTTGGTAATGGTAATATTTATAATATAAATATAGCGGAAAATGAACAATTATTAATCAATCGTCATAATTTACTTGCAATTACTGTTAATGGACCTCATGATCTTCAAAATTGTATAAGCAAACATTCATTCCCAGTACAGGAAACTATCCAACCAATTGCCAAAACCAATTTTCAAAAGTATTGGTTTCCATTGAAATCACTATTTTCAACTGGCAAATTGAATTCTCAAAATTTCTTAGTTGGTAATAACCAATTTTTGAAAATTATTGGTCCTCGTAATTTATTAATTCAATCAGATCAACCTCATTTTGAATCTAAATCGATAAATTTACCATCATTTCCTACAAATTCAAAAGTTCAAAATAAACTGCAAGATTATTTAAGTTATGCTACTGTCACCAGTGACAATCAAGTAAAACTTCGTTCAACTCCTGACTTTCAAGAGACAATTAATTTAGAAAAAAAATAATAATGCCTTTCCGTCGCCTAGTCGCCCATAGAATTTAAAATTCCCCTTAATCATTATCACCTTCAATAAAAATTATGACATTCATGTACATAGTTTAAGTAGTTTTAAGTATTTGCCTCATTTATTCAGTATGTTATTATATCAACAACGATGTTGATTATACTGACTAATACTTGGACTCCAACTAAAACAACAACTATAAATTCCAAATTTTCTTCATAAGAATGACCTAATTGTTCTTTGAGCATTTGTAATAAATCAGATATAACTTCCAATCTTTGATTTAATAACTCTACCCTTTGATTAATTTCCAAGTAACCTCTAGCTGCTTGATAAATTGGTTCTAAATGGGGCTCGGCCCACATTAATTCGGGAGAATCTAAAACTGAACCATGCAAATTTATATTAATCCGTAAAATAAATAATTCCCCTATCGATTTCATTATTTCATCACGACTCATTTCAACTTTACCTTGACTAGCAATTTGTTGAGGAATATCCTGAGTATCTTCAATAGTATTATCAACCAATTCTTCAAATAATGATATTTTCACTGATTGGGCTAAAGCATGAGATATTGAAAGTTTTAACATGTAATTATTATCATCTCTTAACGTTATAAAATCATTGTAAATTCTTGGTTGATAAGATTTAGTTATATAATAGTTGAATTCATCAACTTGAATATCTTCAGTTGATAATTTTTCACTTTCAAATTTGGCCAAATCATCTAAGAAAATTGATTCTTCTTTAGTAGTATATCCCCACATAACAATAACTCCATATTCAAATATAAAAATCTCATTTTTTTTCCCAATATCAATATCTCCCCCATCATCAGCTAATCGAATTATTTTATGATAGCCATCTTCGTCTTGCAGATCACTTCTCCAATCTTTATAAGTGAAAGGGGTATACAAACATTCATCAAACAATTTGGGAGCCGTATTATGGATCCTTTTTCTATCTTTTAACCATCTCAATAATTCTTTCATTTTATAAGATCCGCATGTACAATAAGCAGTAACCCGAGGTAACAAATCTCGATGCATTTTCCCCAAAGTCTCAGCATCTTTTCTAGCTGATGTATCGGTTATTTTCTTTACTTGGGAGTATACTTTAGTCTTGGTCGAACTTTCTTCATCATCATCATCCTCCTCTTCATCATCGTTTTCCATATTGGTTGGATCTTCAGGTAACAATTTAAGTTTCTGGGTAGTCCTACTCGTACGCTGTAATCCAATCTTGGGCGATTGAGATATCCTCGAACTCGACTTATTAGCTTGCGAAGGTCCTGGAGTTGATTTAGAATTGCCATTCTTCCTATCCTTATGACCCATTTCACCGCCATTCGCCGGTAAAACAATAGGATTTTCAGACAATCGCTCCGGTAGAAGTGGGGTCGTATCTGAACTCATCAAATTCTTCAATCTATCCTCTTATATATCCCAATTATCTATGATAAATGCTGGTTCTTTAAACCAAAGTTACCTAAACTTACACCCTTTTCGAAATCAAATTCGTTTTCAAACCAAAAAAAACGATCACGTGTGCCAGTTTCCTAATTGGGAACAGTGACACAAAGCCACCGATTTTGCGATGAGCATTTCAAATTTTAGAAGGATGGAGTTTAGGTAAGCTTGAATCTATTAATGGCTAGACCTTCGGTAGGAAAGAGTACTGAGTCTTCTAGAAGGCATGGTTTCCAGTCTTTTCGAGAAAGAATAGATTCGATTCGAATTGATCCCAATTTGGATCTTTCTGCTCGACCATTTGATGAAGTTGAATCATCACATTTTCTTAGTACATTAGAGCATTGGAAAGAAGTAAATATTAGTGGGAATTTTAGTGACTTTCTAGATAAGGTTGAAATATATAGTCAATCATTACCACAAATTTTACATCATAAAACTTTAATATTCACGGCATTATATGATCATATTAAAATTAAAGATATTCATTCAATACAACCATTACTTGAATTATTGGCACAATTTGTTCATGATTTAGGTGATGATTTTATGGAGTTTTATCCCCAATGTTTATCATTATTGGTTGAGGTTGCCTTAGCCACTAATCCAAATGATCAACAAAATAATCGAAATTCTTCAAATCAACTTCAATGGGTATTCAATTGTTTAGCATTCATTTTCAAATATTTAGGGAAAATTTTAATAAAAGATTTACTTCCAACAATGCAAATTTTATATTCATTATTAACATTACATAAAAAAACTTATGTTTCAAGATTTTGTGTCGAAGCATTATCGTATTTGATTAGAAAACTGAAAATTGATGATTTAACTACTATAATCAAATTCACTTTGAATGATGATATACTTAGTAATGATGATTATTGTGAATCATTGGCAACATTATACAGCGAGGCTGCTATCAGTACTAAAGGTAATTTTCATACTAAAGCAAAATTAGTCATATTAAAATTGTTACAAGTAACATTTGACATGGATGAAGGTGATATCCAACTTAAATCAATTTCTATTATTGCAAATATCCTTTTGGATGTGGTAAATCATGGTACTATTGAATCATGTAGTAAATATTATGAACTTGTTATTGAATTTCTAGTTGATGCAATGAATAAAGAAAATTGTTTATTACCGGTTTCTCAACTTTTAACTTCAATGTCATTTGCTGAATCAGGTAAACGGGTATCTTCATGGACTGCTTTGATTTCTGCAACCAACCTTTTGGTTGAAAAATCGATTGAGATAGTACCATCCACAGAACTTCTAGATTCAATAACTTATTTATTAACTATTATCTTCCGTAATTGTGATACAAACATTTTAACTAAACAGCATATTGTTTTATTCGATGGTGCAAGAAAAATTGGTGATGGTAAACAGTTTTTAGCATTTTCTGAAGCTTGTTTAGACAATTTTGGTGATAAGGTAATTAGTTTTGGGATTGGGAAATATATTCAAGAATTTGTTTATAATATAACTGAAGAAGTAGATTTGAAAAAACTTGCATTATTCATAACTAAATTTAATAATCATCATAAAGTGAAACTTCCTCGTTTGTCGATTGGATATAAACGACAATCAATAATATTGAACGAATTGGAAAACTTAAATATTGACGACAATTTACATGATGTTTACTGGCGTTTATTACTATTGATAAATGGTGGTGATGAAGGTACAGATGATAACAAAGTGTTGGTGACTTTGCTTGAAGATATCTTATCAAAAGAGACAAATTTGCAATCACAGTTATCGCATGACATTGTCTCGATTACTCTTAGTTCCCTTACATCAACACTTAATGTGACAGGAAATGACGAATTATTAGCTTCAATTTATGAAAAATTGCAGTCGAATCTTTCCACTTTACAGGAATCATCACTTTTCGTTAAATCCTTACATGAATTTTTATCAAAGTTTGGCTTGCATTTGAAGCATAAATTGACCAGCGACAAGTTAGAGATGATGACAAAAATTGCTGAGAATTTATACCTACCATCTCAAGAGTCTCGTGCAAATGCAATCGAATTGATAATTGGCATTTACAATATAGTCGGTGATAATGTTCCGTCCTTTTTATCACAAATGCTGATTCTTGAGCAGATACCTCGAAATTTTACTACTGGTAGGGATATCCAATTAAGAGTCCGTAATTTAGCGATAGAAATTAATTCAAATACTGAAGAAATGACAAATGTTGAATATTTGATCTCTTCTAATTATATGATTGGTTTATTGACCAACAAATTTCAACCAATATGGGAAGCAACGTTTGAAGTATTACCAAGTCTCCAGAGTAAATGTTCTAAAAATTTATGGCGTTTGTGTTACAAGTTTATGATAATAGATTACGATACACAAAATAATGCTTTTGAAGGTTCAGTTGATCAAGATTTTTTAGAATCTGAATCATCTCTTGTTGATTGGCAACCAAACGACTCGAAGTTGAAAGAAAATTTTATATATATGGAAGAGAATATTCTTGGAAAGTACAGAAATATCGACATATATTTAAGTCGCCATCAAAAGCACGCAAGAGCTGATAATACTTACAGTAGTTTTATGCGTTCGCAGGTGATCAAGGCACTTTCGGTATTGCCATCTCTTGCCGAAGAGAATTCAAAACAGTTACTATCATTGGTGTTTAAGAAGCTTTCTGATCTTGAAATAGATGAAGATGATGTTACCAATAGTGACGAAATTGAAACTTCTACCCAAAATTGGACCTTAGCTGATAGAAACAGTTTATTAAAATTATTTGGAAACTTCAAAAACTTGAAAAACATTCACAATTCCAAAAAATTGTACGATCATTTGTTGTCCTTGCTTTCTAGTAAAAAGCTAGTGGTTCAAAAAATGTCTTTGGATGTAATATTGAATTGGAAAATTGGTTCGATTAATAAGTACCGGGATAACTTGAAAAACTTGTTAGATGAAACCTTGTTTCGGGAAGAAATTTCAAAATTTATAACGGAGGGGACTGAATCTACTATTGAAGAAAGAGACTTGGAGACTTTGATGCCGTTGGTCTTGAGAATAGTCTTTGGGCGTGCTCAAGGTACTCCAAAGAGTAACAGTAAGGCTGGTAGGAAATTTGCAGTGCTTAGCATTTTACCGCTATTAAATGAGTCTGACCTAGTCCAGTTCTTACGAGTCGGTGCCGATAAGTTAGGCTATAAACATATAGATGATATTAAAACAGAAATTATAAATTCATCGAAACTCAAAAGAATTAGTGGTTATGTTAATCTACTCAGTGAGATTTACACAACATTGGGACCAAAACACGCTACAGCTCTTGCTACTACAATAGAGCCTTTACTTTATGCATTAATTACATCTCAGCATGTTATTGATACAGTTTCGCCAGATATATCGGTTATAGACTGTAAAACTGCGAGAACCATCAGGCAACTTGGATTGAAATGTCTAAGCGATTTATTTGTCAGTTTAGGTGAAAATTTCAATTGGGCAGAAGAGAATAGAACTGTTACAATTTATGAAAGTATTCTTAAACCAAGGTTATTCAAATTTGCTAATGAAAATCTGCAACAAGTGTCTTCTTTGATGAAGATTATGCTCAACTTTATCGATTACCCAAATACATTAGAATTTTTATTCATTGATGACTTTGCTCCAGCGAAAGCAATTATATCTTTGCTTGAAAACTTCAGTATTAAAGACGATGTTTCGATGGCAGTGCTTGATTTTTCATATAAAGCACTCAATGCAAAAGACATCAATGATGATAGGTATTATATTTTACTAGCACTTCTTGTGAATTCATTATTAGCGAATTTACCTACTATCGTTGAAAATATTTCAAACAAAGAACTTGGATCTTTTGCCATCAAGGTTTTATTAAAGTTAATTCATGGAGGATATGTAACCGAGCAAGATACAAAAGCATCTCTCATAAAATCATTAACAATTGCTTTAGATAAACCACCAAGTTGTATCGATTCTAAAGATAAGGTAAACATGCTTTTATCTTTGTCCGCTATTATTGATGGTTACGATTGTTCTTTCGCGGATATTACTCCATTATATCAGGCTTGTTCAAAAGCATTACGATTGTTTGTGGATTCCAAAATTCGTGAAAGTATTGTTTTGGTATTTGTTAGTATTGGAGAGAAATTTGCTGAAGTGAAGCAAGTCGCTGAGATCCTAACTGAAATCAATGCCTTCTCCCAAAAAAGAATGCAAGAAATGGACTTTGAGAGAAGGTTGAATGGATTCAAAAGGGTGAATGAGGAGTTGTATACTTCATTAACTCCAATTCAATGGCTTCCTTTAATTTACTGTGCGTTGTTTTTCATAAATGATGAAGAAGAGTTGGTTATCAGATCTAACTCTGCGTTTTTGTTAAATAGATTTGTTGATTGTTATTCTACTAAACAGTCTATTGATATGGCAAAACCTTATATCTCCGAATTAAAAAATGTGATCCTCCCATACTTGAGAATTGGTCTTCGTAAACAAAATGAAGAAGTGAGGTCTGAATACATAGGTGTACTTGGGCATATTGTGTCAAACTCAAGGTACTTTGAGGATTTTGCCGATATGAAAGTACTCAATAAAGACGATGACGAAGAGGTTTCATTTTTTTCCAATATCACACATATTCAACTTCATAGACGTCAAAGAGCGATTAGAAGATTAGTTGAACATAGAAATGAACTTAATGAGAATAATATATCTCATTACATTTTGCCAATCATCGAGCATTACGCTATCTCTGAGGATGAAAAGCACAATAACATTGCTCTTGAAGCCTACGAAGCAATCAGCCATTTAGTAAGATGTCTTGGTTGGAACCATTTCAAAGCTTTATTGAAGCGTTATATGTCTAACTTGAAAGCTCAGAAAAGTGACTTATTGAAGAACTACGTCAAGCTCTTAGTTGCATGTTCCAAAGCGTTCATGGTTGCTCACAATTTGAAGAATGAAGGTAAAGGTGAAGATATAATAAAAAAAATGCCTAATGATCCTACTATTATAGATGATTACATTCTCAAGGAGGTATTTCCACCAGTGTTGAAAGTCTTGGTTATCAGAAATGATGATACAATAATTGCACGTACTCCTTTAGCTGAAGCTCTATCTTGTTTCCTTTCATGTATATCAGAAGATAAGATAGAAAGTGAATTGCCTGGGATCTTGACAAGCACTTGTCAAGTAATGCGTTCCCGGTCAGAAGAATTACGTGAAGCTGTTAGAAAAACTTTGAGTAGGATTGTGAAGCTTCTTGGTCCTAAATACCTTGTTTTTATTTTACGAGAATTGAAGACAGCTTTATCTAGAGGATCTCAAATTCATGTTTTGAGTTATACGGTTCATTACTTACTTGCATTTTTAAAAGATAGTTTACACCACGGTGAGTTGGATGAAGCTGCCGAAGTCATTGTAGAAATAATAATGGAGGATACTTTTGGGGCAGCTGGTCAAGAAAAAGATGCTGAAGGTTATCACAGTAAAATGAAAGAAGTGAAATACAAAAAGAGTTTTGATTCTGCCGAAATTCTATCATCAAATGTTAGCCTTTCTTCATTTACTTATCTCCTTAAACCAATTAAACTTTTATTACAAGAAAACTTGTCCTTGAAAGTCCAGAATAAAGTGGATGAATTGTTAAGAAGATACTCTTTAGGTTTGAATCACAATGAACAAGGAGGAGACCCTAGGGTCTTGAGTTTATGCTTTGAGATCATTGACCAGACAACACAAAATACAAATTCAAAGGATGAAGAGAAAAGGAATGATAAGAAAACTCAAGATCATTTTATGGTTACATTGGATAGAAAATCCAACAAAATGCATTATAACAATCTAGGATACGTTCACACTCTTCAAAGATTTTCATTTGAGGTCTTGAGAACTGTTTTAACAAAGCATGAAGAATTGAGAACTGTTGATCGTTTGATTGGCTTTTTGCCTTTATTGGAACAGGGATTGAATTCCGAAAATGAAGGTGTTGTTATCAGTTGTCTAAAAGTTTTGAATTCTATTATCCGTTTAGAATTTCCGTTAGAAGAAGATGTCATCTTTAAAACTTGTACAAGAAAAACATTGAGCATTATTAAGGACTCACCATCTACCAACTCGGAATTGTGTCAAGCTGCTTTGAGATTCTTAGCCACAGCTATAAGGCATAAGCCAGATGTTCAAATAAAGACTTCTGCCATAAGTTATGTCCTATTGAGGATTCAGCCCGATTTAGAAGAACCAAATAGGCAAGGTTTGGCCTTCAATTTTGTCAAGTCCGTCATTTCTCAGCATATAATGATACCAGAGATATATGATGTTGTGGACAGAATCGCTAAAATTATGGTTGTCAATCATGCAAAAGAAATCAGAGACATGTCTCGAAGTGTTTATTATCTGTTTTTAATGGAGTATGATCAAGGTCGTGGTAGATTAGAGAAGCAATTTAAATTTTTGGTTAGCAATTTGGCTTATCCAACAGAAGAAGGTAGACAATCTGTAATGGAACTTCTTCATCAGATCATCCTCAAATCTGGAGTGGAACTAGTTCTGAAGCTAGCATCTTCATTTTTTGTTGCACTCGCCAATGTGATCGTTACTGATGACTCTGCAAGGTGTAAAGAGATGGCCTCCGCTTTAATAAGTAATATTTTTAAAATACTAGGTCAAGAAAAGTTATCAAGCATTCAAAAATATATTGTTGCTTGGTTGGTTCAAGATAGAAATGCTTTATTGAAGCGTTGTGGTTTAAGTATCTACAAAATATACCTTATGGAATTCGGCTTTAGCAATAGTTCTGAATTAGACAAGATTGGTTATGAAAACGTGGAAAAGATTGTTGCAAGTGCCAGAAATGACGATTCGGGTGACGACGTACTGTGGGAATTATTATACTCTGCATTAACTGTGTTTTCAACAATTTGTCTGAAATTGAAAGATGGGGTTTTTGATAAACAATACGAAAGCTTATGGAAAAATATCATAGAAGTCTTATTGTTCCCTCATGCCTGGATTCGTTTGATTTCATCGCGCCTTATTGCTATCTTATTAGCGAATTTGGACAAAATTCAGTTCTCCTTGAGTAATTATGAAATCCAAACAATTGCCTACAGGTTATTGAGGCAATTGGCTGCACCTTCTATCACTGAGGAATTAGCTGAACAAGTGGTGAAAAATTTGGTTCTTTTAGGTATGAGGTGGGAAAAACAGAAGATATTGTTTGAATCAAAGGACTTAGGAGATAATGATGAGAGTGGCCACCAATATGCCACCGACTATCTTGTTGCCAAAACTTGTGCGATTATGAGGCAAGATGGTCAGAATAGTACTTCAGTAGTTTCCAAAACTGCTGCCATCAAGTTAGGTGCTATGATGACTCAATTTTTAGAAGTAGACCGATTAGAAATAATGGCTGAGAAGTTTATGCTTGCTCTTTATAATTTCACAGAAAATCAAGACTCAGACCTTTATAATCTTGCTCAAGAAAGTATGCAAATGATTGAAAATAAACTTGGTGTATCAGTATATACCCAGATCTATGCTAAGGTGAAATCAGCTGTTGATTTAAGACGTCAAGAACGTAAAACCAAGCGATCTCAAATGGCTGTAAATGCTCCAGATTTGGCGGCTAAACGAAAACTTAAAAAGCATGAACGTTCTAGAGAGAAGCGTAAACATGAAAAGGATGAAAATGGTTATTATAGAACTAAAAAGAAAAGACAAAATTAACTGCTTATATAATGAAATTTGTATATAGTTAAACATTCACATTAATATTTACTTTTTGGGACTTGTATCATCTTTATGAGTTGAATCAACAGTTAAACCTTGCGAACTTGACGGTTCCATCTGAACGTCTTCGGTATCATTTTGATCTTCTTCAGCAATATCATTATCAACTTGTTGTGTAACGTCCTTTAGCTCTATATCGGCTCCTTTGGTGTCGGAAATCTCTGGTGTTCGTTGAGAAGAAGCGGTGTTCTCTGGCTTCTTTTTGGTAACTTTTTGTTCTTCGGGTTCATCAGATGGTGCTAGCTTTTTTTGTTTATATACTGCTTTTTCTTTTTGGTACCTCATCCTATCATCTTCATATAGTTTATAATAAGGTTTACGTTCTTCTTCAGGTAAATTCTTCCATGCTTCTGTCATACTTTTGGATAAATCATTAGTCATCCCGGGATGCTTCTCTTCATTCTCTTGTTTGATTCTTTCCTTTTCCATTTCACAAAAGATCAAATAAGCATTAGTTGGTCGTTTCGGCAAATCTGGATCTCGAGCCTTCAGCTTCGAACTATTTGAATTTCCATTAGTGTTAGATGCTGAAGATTTCACTTTCTTAGTTGGTTTCTTGACAATACCATTGCGGGATAATCCAGCTGCAATTAATGCATCATCCAAAACATTAGGTGTAGGTGGTGAAGCCATCTCTTCAAACAGATTTATTCCGTCAGGTATTTTTGTAGCTCTGTCCTCTAATCTCTCTAGTAAAATAACATATTCTAATCGTAATCGACGTATTGCAGCTTTAGTTCTAGATAAAGCTAAGGTAGCAATTTCATTGTTCTCTTCAACTTCAGATATCCGCCTTTTCAATGAAGCACATTTCAGTTTTAAATTCTGCTCCTCCATCTCAGTATGATGTTCCTTGATTTGCAGCTTCATGTCTCGAATCAACTTGTCCAATCTACATTGTACAAAGTTCTTTGGTAAGAAAATTTTGATTAGCACACGAAGTAATCCTACACCTCTACAAAACAGCAAAACATGAATTTATTTAAATCATAACTAAAAACCACTTACCAAAACCATAACCATTCAAATAGCAGCTTCATAAGTATCCATTAACAGAAGAGCAAACTAAACAAAACAATAATAAAAAAACCTAAACCAATTTCTATTTGTTACTTACAACTGGGGAGAGCATTTCAAATTCTGATGCACTTCCATCTTCATCGACACTAATTATATCGTAGTCTTCTTCAAAATGATCCTGAGTGTCGTCATTTTTTTCGATGCTTTTAGATAGAGAATTCTCGGCATCCATATACTCAGATGATTGTAAAGATTCACCATACGATTCTTTGGGCAATACTGGTAAGATAATAGATCTAGTAGAACCTGACATATTTGACATTGAGAGGTCTTCGTTTAATTTGCTTGTGACTTCCTCCATCTCATCTGTTTCAGAAGTCTCCAAGTCAGAAACACAACCACCATTGAACCTAAAATTACCACTAAGCTTATTCATGTTTAATTCAACTTCGCCTATATTTTCATCATTTTGCATTACTAAACGAAATGGAAATTTCATGTGGGTATTAATTATACCCATGTTGAATTTAGCATGTTTATTTGGCAAAATTCCTACGTCTCGATGAATTGTAACACTTACCACTGATTTTCCAATGCAATTAATAACTTGCAATTTTAAATTAGAACAATCAATCACTTTTGAAGACTTGTTATTTATGATGACTTGCGCCATGGAACTTGATTTAGGAACCAATGTCACATTTACAATATCTTCATTATTTAATTTGTTTTCAATTTCAGGAGAATCATCGATAGTAAACTCTCCCTTTTGACAAATTGGTAAAATGGAATCAGTATCTTTACGGAAAACTCCCATAAAGGTTTGATCGCCTGTTTGAATTTTTATATTCAAATTATCTACTTCTTCCATTCCTTTTAATCCTCCCAAATTGTAATACCTTGCTTGACCCGGCTTAATACTACTAGCATTTTTCACAATAACTTTGATTGATTTCAAGTCATTGAAAAAGTCAAATACAAAGTCACCACCAGTGATAGTTTGTTTAGTATTGTTTAGTAACATAATAGAAACAAGCCAGGACTTTTGGTTGAATGTTTTTGGTCTTATGACAACATGTTCTGAACCAATTATATTTTCATTTTGATCTTTATCTTGGTCTATTGGGTCATTTTCGACTGAAGCATTAATGAGCTCATGAACATCTTCAACTTCAGAATCTTCAGTTTCGACACTTTTTATTGAGGTGTTTTCTTCAGTCATAACTTCACTTTTTCTTGATAAAGCATCTTCAACCAAAGTTTTCAAAACAACGAATTTTAAGTTGTCATCCTTTTGATCATCAGGGGAAATATCTTGATTTGCAATATTAATTAATTCTTCATATCTTTGAGAGTTTTCTATATATTTTGAAGCTGCATTAAAGAAACCTTCAATACCTTTATCATTGAGTATTTCTTCTAATTTGTCTTTGGTTTCGATAGAACAATGTTCTAAAGGAATATCATAATAAATATCAGCATTATTGGGACCAAGATTTCTTGGTTTTATAAATTCACAAGATGGATCAATAATTTTTGCTAAAGGATGAAAATGACTATGATTACCAATATCAATTTGTTTACTTTCACAAGTTTCACATAAATCAAAATCGGGGCAAATCAAACAAGAATATCTTACTCCTTTAAGAGGAACAAAATTGACAGGACTACAAGAGTCACAACTAACAGTTGGATGAATAACATTATTTTTTGGAGGGGGTTTAATCGATGAACTTTCAATACCATCAATTGGGGCTGCAGCTTCAAAAAGATTTCGAGAAAAGTCTGACATTATTTCTTTGAAATGATCGAGAGCGGCTTCAATAAATGCATCACCAATACCAGCAAAATCAATCAAGATTTTTTTATTATTTGATTCATGAATTAATGGATTATTATCATTTATATTTAACCGAATAATATTTTTAACTTTCAAACTATTTCTTAAAGCTACAAAATCCAATTCATTTTCTAAAGGAACAAATTTTCGATGCTTTTTAGATCTTCTTAAAATATTGATTAAATGATTATTTTCACCTAACTTAGCTCCTGCTGATTTCAATAAAGTAATGAAATCAGATTTCTGGGTAATATCATTAAATTTTGCACGAGAAAATGCAAATTCTTGATCAAAATCATCATTTCTACTCAATAACTGATGGATTGTAGCTTTGACTGTAACCGTACCCTTCTTACAACTCATAATTTGTAATTCAAAGCAAGAAGAATCAAGAGTGTGATTTTTTTTTGCCTTCAAAGGGGGCAACCAAAAAATGAAAGGGGTAATCGCACTTGATCACACATACAATAAACCAAAAAAAAAAGATCCAAACTGCACTAACAAAAACAAAGAAAGCAAACACTGCTACTACTAACAATAATAAGTAATATAAAACTAATATTAATCAAACTTATATTTTAGTATAAACTACTATAATCTCTGTTATAGCTTTGTGAATAATTAATTAATTCTTATATATATATATATATATATATATATTTTTTTTTTTAAGTATGTATTTTGATCTAATTAACTTGAGATATACTCATATTTGCCATATACATCAATTTTTATGTTAACTGTAATATTTTTGTTATGATTCTGAGAATAAGTAGTTTAAACAATTTATTAAGTATGTCTTTAAAATTATATTATCATACTTGTTGTCAAATGAAGTGATTGGTTGTTTAATCTGACCCCAGAATTTTCATATGACTCAGGAAATTTACAATAAATTGGCAAATCACCAAAAAAAAACTTGAATACCTCTATTGCAATCTATGAATTACTTTGCAAATAAACTACGTCCGCCACAGTCACTGTTGGCTACTCTACTCTACTTCACTACACATCAATAGTCACAACTTCATCAGTATAGTTTGGATTGGTGAAATTTCCTAGTTGGGACAATTGCGACATATCCAGTTCCAGGGCCTTACATAACAAAACAAAGCAAACAAACCGAATTGAGATAACAGTAATTTCTAAATCAATCAAATATGCAACAGTAAACATTATTGTTGGTTACAATTCAATTACAAAAAATACCGTAATAATAGTTAAATTTGAAGTAGAATACATTGATATTGCAATAGCCCAATTCTTGAAATATATACTTGTAAATGCATCACAGTTAACTATATATAAATCCACTGTTTTGATTTTTTACATCACAGTTAACTATATATAAATCCACTATTTGATTTTTACATCACAGTTAACTATATGTAAATCCACTATTTGATTTTTTACATCACAGTTAACTAAATGTAAATCCACTATTTGAAAGTTTTATACGCAATCTGTTCCTTCAACATATATCTACTCTTTGAGTGTATACATTATCAGGTTCTCAAATGTATATCTAAGTCCTTGGATACTCATCGATGCATCCTTGGGTTATTATAAGAAACATCAATTAGGCATGTACTCTCGTCTCAAACGAGTTTTGTTGCTACTCCAAATGTACAAATACTCATGCCAATGAGTTTGCTCGCAAGTTATTCCAAGTATAAAAATACTCATGTCAATTAGTTTGCTTGTGAGGTATGTTCCATTTCTGGTTAATCTCAACAATCGTGACGATTATAAAATTTTCATTGATTTTATCAAAAAGTCATTAATTTCAGTCACATTTTATTGAACTCAAGCATCATTGTTTTTCATTAAACTATATTCTCAAAAGTTTTTGAATAATATAAACTAATAATAAAATCAATCTGGTAATATTGATACTTAAAATCATAGTAAATTCATTTAGGTAATTCTTCAATCGATTGAACAAGGGAAATAAGTTCCGTAATAGTAGCATTACTTGAGGGGTGGATCTCTTTCTAAATGTGTTAGTACAATTAAAATTTCAATAAATAGATAACGATACTCACCTGTATTAACCAAGATTTCAAATCGTCATTAGACCATTCAGATAATGATTGATTTAATTTGACTTGCTTAATGTCAACTACGCTCTCAGTCACGATTGCTTGCACTTCAATTGATTCCTCCTCAGTTATTTCTGGCTCATCATCATTTTTAGTAGGATAAAAATATTCACTCAACGAGGTTTTCAAATGGGGGAAAGTTTGTAAAACTATGTACGCAGTTCCTATAAGAATTGCACTCGTTATTGCTGTAGTTTTGAGTTTATTTGGAGGTTTTCTAGCTAATTTCAATGACATAGTAGATAAATAACAATAAAAATGACAAAATTCCTCGGCTCGAATTTTAAACTATGGAGAAGACTGAAAAACCGTATCACAAGACTATCAAAAAAAAAATATTGATCAAGATAACATCAACTAAAACAACATCAATTAAAATGTGTAATATCAGATCAATTGAGGTATTTCGTTTTTGTTTCATGAGAACTGGTAGTTGAAAAAATTACAAGATTCAAGGAGAATTAATAGTTTGAAATTTGGGATTGATTGATTTTTTTTTTGTTTTACTCTTTGCACTGTTCTAGTTGTGTTTCTCAGTAAGATTACCCTTTTATTAATATATAAATGTACAAATAAAACTAATATACATAACGAATTAAACGAACCACATTGGAAAAATTATAATTCTTGAGATTCTTTACCTGGTTTACCAGTTTTCTTTGGTAATAAGTTTTGATGAATATTTGGTAAAACACCACCTTGAGCGATGGTAACATGACCTAATAATTTATTTAATTCTTCATCATTTCTGATTGCTAATTGTAAATGTCTTGGGATAATTCTTGATTTTTTGTTATCTCTAGCGGCATTACCAGCTAATTCCAAAATTTCGGCAGTTAAATATTCTAAAACTGAAGTTAAATAAACTGGAGCACCAGAACCAACTCTTTGAGCGTAATTACCTTTTCTAAGTAATCTATGAACTCTACCAACTGGGAATGTTAACCCAGCTTTTGATGATCTTGAAGTTGATGCTTTTTCAGAACCTCCGGCTTTTCCTTTACCTCCAGACATTGTGTATTATAATTATAGTATATGAAAAAAAAATTATATCGCCAATCCAAGGTTGGTTTATGTTGATTTATATAAATAATGATTCCAACTAATGTTAACTATTGTTTGTTTTGATTATTAAGACTCAATTTTACTGATAATTAGTAGTAATTTTCAGTCTTGCTTGAAAATTAAGGAGAATATTAATTTACGCTAGCAGACTGATTTTTACTCGTGAGTGATGATGTTTTCAATTTTTTTTTTTTGTTGCTAACTCAGTCTCAGTCTCGCTCGCGCTCTCTCTGGCGCTCTCTCTGGCGCTGTCTTCAACCACAACAGTCGCGGTACGGTGATAATTGAGAGAGAGAAAAATTAAGTACCACGCTTGTTTTGATAGGAAACAATGCATAAATAGTTTGAGAGTTGTTTATTTAAATAGTAGGCCCAAGTAGTTCAATTAGATTTTCTTTATAAAATTTTTTTTTTATAGTATCAAATAAATTTTTAAATATGGCACCAAAAGCTGAAAAGAAACCTGCTTCAAAAGCTCCTGCTGAAAAGAAACCAGCTGCTAAAAAGACTTCATCAAGTGGTGATAATAAAAAAAGAACTAAAACTAGAAAAGAAACTTATTCATCATATATCTATAAAGTTTTAAAACAAACCCATCCAGATACTGGGATCTCCCAAAAAGCTATGTCCATTATGAATTCATTCGTTAATGATATTTTTGAAAGAATTGCTTCTGAAGCTTCAAAATTAGCTGCTTATAATAAAAAATCAACCATTTCTGCTAGAGAAATTCAAACTGCTGTAAGATTAATCTTACCAGGTGAATTAGCTAAACATGCTGTTTCTGAAGGTACAAGAGCAGTTACCAAATATTCTTCTGCTTCCAATTAAAATGAATTGAATTTATGAATTTTCAATTCTAGTTTTCTTCACCTTTATATGTATTATTTAGTTGTATTTTATTAATTTTTACTACCTCAAGAAAAATAGGAACCTCATTGATGTAAAGTATATAAAAATTGATGTAAAATAAATAAATATTGATCAATTGTATATACATATTGATGCAAAGTATATACATATAGTGTTTTCATAAGTTAATAAATACTTACATATTGATGCAAAGTATATACATATAGTGTTTTCATAAGTTAATAAATACTTACATATCGATCCATTACCAATTGATAAACCCCTTTTGAGAATGACATCCATGAACATTTTTCACACTCACTCAATTGATTTAATGTGTATCTAAAACCGCTTTCCAGCAAATCAATTGATTTATTGTTTAAGTTGGAACTAAAACCACTCTACAGGGGATTTACTCGGTATTCAACCAGTTTTGATCAATTTTAATTGACTTTATTATACAGCCTTTTGATCAGCTAATATTTCGTGTATAATTTCTTCTACTCTTATTCCTTTCCTTTGACTGCTTGAGGTCTAGGTTATTCTGACATAACGTTACAAGTTCTACAATGTTGATTAATAAATTTCTCAACTGCCATCTCGGTCTGTGTATGTGTAAGTAACCGATTGATCAGATTCTAGCATTACCCCTCAACGGTTATTGAAACCACAAGGCTCCAAATTTTTTGTAACTGTTGGTTAAAATTTAAAATTCAAGTTTTGCTGATATGCAAACCAGGAATTGTTTCATCTACTCCGACAACCATGCATAAGAATCTCCTCTCTATTCATAAATTCAAAAATAAACCGAAAATAAAAATATAGAAAAAAAAAAAAAAAATTACTACTCTAAATGAGCTTCTAACTATTTTTGCAGCCACTTATTAATGATAGTAGATACTTTCAATAAAACTCCAATTTATACAATTGATAAAATTAAATTCCACTCAATCAAGTAATATAACTACATAAAACACAAATCAATAACAAAAAATAAGAAACACCTTAATTTATTTCCAAAAATATATGATTGCAATCTAGTTTGTATAATCTTACAAATTTTACCAAAATTGATAAAAAAATGTTTAATATTTATTTAACACAGCTAATGATCCGTACCCATTACCACATACATATACCGAAACAATAGAAACATAATGTCCAACACCACTACTCCATATTTATCGCTGTTTAGGTGGTGGGTTAAATCATTAGCTCACCAAATAGGTTAAGGGGGTCAAAACTAATAACTTGTGGTTAACTGCGGTTATCCGCACCTAATGCGGAAATATGTATATTTGACAATTTTATTGATAATGAGGAGGTTATACTATGAATGAAAACTAATTACAATAATTATATTTTCTTTTAACCCAATGTTATATCAATAAATGAATGTATTTATTTAGTTGGAATTGATTAATTAAGGGGGTTTTTTCATTGTCATTCTCTTGCACTATTTCCTAAATTATCAATTAACCGCCTATAACCGATCATTAGGTTTTAAATTTTTTTGGTTGATTTTAGTGACAGTATTGGGATCCGAGATCCCCACAGTTACCAGGTTCGAAATACACCCACGTTAAATGTTTGACTATAAGTTTTATTCTGATTAACCATACCCCACATTTTATATAGGAGATGATAGTATATAAATAGACAATGTTAGAAATTAAAATTTTGAAACAGAATTAACTAAAAAAAAAAGTACACATTTATTTGAGTCTTTAAATCATTATGACTTCAAAAACTACAAGCCCTTGTGAACCAATCTTTGGTTCTGAGATTAGTAAAGAGGTAGCATTTTCAAGATTACCATTTTATGGTCCCAATATAGTTAATGCAGTTGCGGTTTCACCCCCTCAAAATGGGTTTTCTTCAACTTATCGTAATAGTGCTATTTCTCGTGTAGTATCAACTATTCATCCTGATGTTGATACTTTAAATAAAGCTTTTAATGCTACAGTTGAAATCAATGGTAATAATAAATGTTTTGGTTATAGACCATATAATTATATTACTAAAAAATCAGAAAATTATTTTAAAAGTATGACTTATAATGAAGTAAATGAAAGAAAAAGACATGTTGGTGCTGGTTTAATTCATCATTTAACTAATAGTCCTTTTTTACTTAATACTGATGCTCATAATAAAATTAAAAGACATTTACAAGATTGGCCAACTTATGGTATTGGTAAAGCAGGTAGAGATAATGTTAATTTTGAAATTGAGAAATCTTGCTCTTTTATTATTTCAATTTTTTCTGCCAATAGATATGAATGGTATTTAACTGATTTTGCTTGCGGTGCTTATTCAATAACTAATACAGCTTTGTATGATAATTTAGGTTCTGATGTTACTAAATATATTTTGGAATTAACAAATTCAACATTAGTCATTTGCTCTAAAGATAAAATTCAAGTTTTACTCGAATTAAAACTGAAATTTCCTCAAGAATTACAAAATTTAATATCAATTGTTTGTATGGATCCAATTGAATATGTTGATCCCAGTTTTATTAAAAAAGCTAACCAATTGAATATTGAACTTGTCGATCTTAATCATATTGAAAATTTGGGTAAAAGCCACCCTATGGATGAATTACCTCAAAAACCAGATGCATTATATACTATATCTTTTACCTCAGGAACTACTGGATCAAAGCCAAAGGGGGCAATGTTATCTCAAGCTACTGCTATGGCTGCAATCACTTTATTAGCTGCTTCTGAAGAACAAGCAGGTACAAAAGGTAGTTCCGTCTTTGTATTCCTTCCTTTGACACACATTTATGAAAGACAAACATCTGGATTTGCTTTAATCGGTGGATATTACTTGGGTTTCCCCCAACTTACTGTAGATAATCCAAGACCTGATAGTTTTAAAAATTTAGTTGAAGATTTACGAATTTTCAAACCAACTTATTTTTCAATTGTACCTAGAGTTTTAACTAAATTCGAAGCATTGATAAAATACACTATAAGAGAAATGGATGAAGAAACTCAAAAAAAAGTTAATCATATTATTGAATGGAAAAGTAAAGAGCAAGCAAAATATGATGGATCGATGGGGAAAAACGAAGAGTATGATAATTATCCACCATACCAAAGTTTGAAAAGCTTGATTGGTTTTGATAACTTGAAATGGACTCAAACCGCTTCAGCTCCAGTTGCACCATCAACCCTTATCTATTTGAAGGCGTCATTAGGAATTGGTATTAGACAATTATACGGTTTGACAGAACTTAGTGGTGCTCATTCTATTTCTGATGCATATGAAGCAAGCTCTTCATCTTGTGGACCATGTGGTGTTTCCACGGAGATCAAGTTAAGAGATGCTTCTTCAATGGGTTATGATATTAAAAAGAATATGGGTGAACTTTTAATCGGTGGTGCTCAAGTGTTCAAAGGGTATTATCTTGACAAAATAGAGACTGATAAAATTTTTACTGAAGACGGGTGGTTAATTAGTGGAGACATTGCAAGATTGGACTCTACTGGAAGAATTTATATTTTAGATAGGGCAAAAAATTTCTTCAAACTTGCCCAAGGAGAATACATTTCCCCAGAGAAGATAGAAGTGAGATATTTATCAAACAATGCTTTGCTTTCACAATGTTATGTACATGGTACTCCAACAAGATCATTTTTGATTGGAATACTTGGAATTGAACCAAAGAAAGGATTGAATTTCTTAATTGAAGAGTGTTCCTACGATAAAAAGAATATGACAGATGCTGAAATCATTGAAGAGTTGAATAAAGTCGAAAACAAGAAAAAGATATTAAATTTCCTTAATAAAAATGTGGGCAAGCAATTATCTGGGTTTGAAAAACTTCACAATGTTTACATTGAAGTTAACCCATTAACCGTGGAAAGAAATGTAGTTACTCCAACCTTTAAACTTAAACGTAATCTTGCTGCAAAATATTTTTCCAAACAAATTCATCATTTGTATGAAGTTGAAAAATCACTACTTGATGCTGGCAAACAAGTATACGCAAAATTATGAGAAAAATTGTCTAAATAAGTTCTATACCATAATTACCTATTACATAGATTTTTAAAACATGAATTTTTGAATCAAATTTGTAGCGACATGGGAAAACATTTAATAAAGAGGAGAGCATTTAGATACAATAAATAGAATCCACAAATTACGTAAGTTTGTTGTAAAGGTTGTAAATAAGAAAATGGAAAAAACAAAATTACACAAGCATGTATCCATACCTCCACCAAAAATATTTTTTACATCTCATTGTTTGGTAGTAACAAACTATTCTATAAAATTTGTACCTAACTACTTTAAATTTATGTAGCATTGTCTATTTAGAGCCTGAAAAGTAATATACCTTACTAAATGATGACTTCACCTTACACCTTGCAACAATGAAATAATCAATATACATAATGAGAGAATGAATTCTCAATAGATGAATGTAGAAATGTATAAAACAAAAATAGAATATAAAGCGATTGAAAAAGAGGGATAAATAAAAAAGAAAGTCTACTACCTTGATTTCTATGAGCAACAAAAACAAGTTCGAACATATGTTACATGTGTGGTAATTTAAACCTCTAATTTTTTTAGCCTCATTTCGAAAATATTGACGAAGCCAAATATTACCTTAATAATTAGAAAATAAAGTCTTTCCATTAACTTGAAATTATACTGTTGTTTGGGTGTGTTTCATCATTGGAAAGAACTATATTTGCAGAAAATTGTGAAAATGTTGTGAAATCATAAATGTAAAGTATTTGAAAATAATATATAGTATAACTTTCAAAAGATAAAAAATTAAATAGATACAAAGTGAAAGGTTCTAAACAGTACATTCTTGTAGAGGAATTTCATTACAAAACTATTAATGGACAAGCTATAAAGAGTTTTAAAATCATGTGGTATTTTGATACTTTAAGCCTCGTAAGTAGCTTAAGCATGGAGATACCAAAAATTTGTAATTTTCAATACAAACAATAGTGTGCAAATTATGCTTCCAAATTATATTGCAATCAATAAATAGATTTCGACTTCTAAGAAAAAACAAAATACTATTGCATCCGTTGAATCAAAAACGAATCTGAATTGCGGTTAATTTTTTTTTTACTGCAAATAAGTTTAGTATCGCCTATATAATGGTAATGTTTATGTGTTTATGTATTAGTTGTGTTCTTTTTTCTCAAGAAATTTTTATATACTAATTGAATATTAAAACGTTTTTCATCTCTCTAGTAATATTAAACAATTAATTTGATATAGATTTTAGTTCGTGAAATTCTACGCAATAGTGAATTTCTTAGCAAAAACTATTGAATATTTAACAAGAGAAATAATGATAGCCTTTTTGAAGAAGACATGATTATCATTTGAATTACAGGTTATTATGTACAGTAAGCTATGAGGTATATTTTTGACTGTGTGAATTACTTTTGTTCAATTTAGCTCGGGATATGCAAAATTAAGTCAACCTGTAGTGTTTATTTTTTGATTGAAGATCATATTTTCCATTGTTCAGAATAATTTATTCAATGGAGCTTGCTTATTCATACTGTTGATACATACCGTTGAATGGAATTGCTAGTATGTATTAGAGAAGCCTGCATTCATTTGAGAAATTGCTGTTTCTAACTTCTACAAACAAAACTCTGACTTTTTGAAACAAACTATTTAGTTAAAAGGCAATAACTGTAGTTGCGACTAAGAGATATTTTAGTTTTTTTCTCCTTTCAATTATGTAAATATTCATTTATATGTTGCATAATCATATAAGATTTGTTGTCTAAAACCATGCAAATAGCTGTTAATTAAGTAAATTTGTTCACACTAGATAGAAAGATTACCACAGTGAGAATTAGCAAATCAATATCTTTATCAACTCACTTTTTTCGTTGCATTTTGAATAAATACATAACAAATACAAACAATTTTTAGCCTTTTTAATATATGTTGATTTTATTGTTATCATAATATAGAGTAAATAAACTTACAGGTATTTCTATTGGGTAGATAACATTAATTATGATTAGTAGTATATTTTGAACTGTTGATTGGGTATATTTTAAACCAAAAACACTTACTGAAAACTTATTACTATGTAAACTAAACGGTTCACCAAATACTCAAACTTAATTTTAATGAACTTACAGTAGATATGATATCAACAGTAATTCTAATTTAAACAATTATTTTGTCGAAAGTGAATATGAAAACAATGTATCTTGTAATTTCTTATGTTGCTTATATTTGCTTTTGATAGTAGTTCATGTATTTCTATTGTATCATTTTTATATTTGAAGGTGATGTTTTAAATTTATAGACAAAAGAGTACGCAATTAAAATGTAATTTAATCAGTAGTTATTGAATGTTTTCTGATCTTACCGAAGTAGATATTTTTTGTTAATCATTATTATTGAAAATTAGAGTACTTGGATATGTAGATTTTACTTATAAGTTTTCAAAATTTTATCAGTTTCATTCTGATTTATATAATCATTAGCCTCTGATTGCCAGCTTTATGTAGATATACATTTATTTATGTTTTTTCTGGGTTTAAAATTTTTTCTATAGATTCAGAATAAATTGTTATACCAACAATTTTAAAGAAGTGGGGCTCAAATGTATTGATGTATAGTATGCATTTTTAAAGTTGTAAAGATATTTATTTACAAATAAGTTGTTAGAGATTTATAATTCCATAAAAATTACACAGATTTTGTTGTATTTAGCGGCGTCTTATAAAATGTCTTATGATTTATCGCATAGGTAGTATGCATTATTATGAGGCTATATTGTATATGATGTTTGATTAGTTATGTGTTTTTTTCATTTATGTAAAAAAAAAGGAGAATTATTAGGCAAAGTGAATTTAATATGATTGTGCAACAATGAAGTTATTGTTACCAATTTTTACTTTTTGTGAGTTTAGTTGTATTTTGTTTTCTGTTTATGCTCAGATGTAAGAATTAGAAGCATTACACATTTTTTTTTTTCTAGTCTATATAGTATTTAAAATGAGGATAACATTAATTTGAATTTATTTTTCGTGGTTCAAAGGAAAAGATGGGATTTGATATTGTTCTATTTGAGGAATTGAAACTAAATCTTTAAATGTGAAAGTAATTTGTCAGTTTTTCAATGCAACTGTTTTGTGAATCCATAGTATCTGTTTTTTGAAATCATGTACGTTGGAAATTGGTTTTGTCTTTATGTGAATTTTTGTTTCTCTTGTTTTTCAATATCAAAAGTTTACATTTTGTAAAAGTTTGTATGCGGACACAATTAAATTTCTATTTGTTTGATATGGAAGTGGGCATGGCAATAGTTTAAGAAGTTAATCAATAAGGTTAAAATAGTATATATAATTGTTTGTTTAATCATTTTACATTTTATATAGCTTTAAATTATAACAATATGAATACGCATTTAAATATGGTCTAGTTTTAATTTTAGTTAAGCTAATGACTAATTCTTTAACAATATTAGCATAATAGTCTGATAACTCTAAAGTTATTAATAACTAAAGTTTTATTAATAACTAAAGTTTTATTAATAACTGAAGTTTTATTAATAACTAAAGTTTCTAACAAATATGTAAATGTAAATTTTTACAAGGTTTTAAGTTTCACTTTTCTGTATTCCGGTATTGCGATTTCTATAAGAATTAGTTTGGAGCGAATGCTAGTGTTTATTTCGATGATTGCGTTTTTCAGGATGTCTCAAATGTATTAGTGATATTCACCAGTAATTAATATTGAGCAGAATTCGTATGTTTTTGAACAAGGAATTTTTATTTCTTCATAAGTTAGTTTTAAGATTAGATTCTATTGGTTACTTCTACATTTTTCAGTTGTTCTCTTTTCTTTAAGAGCTCAAGTCCATTTGGAAGACCATATAGTTTTTTCAATTGTGAAGTAGCCAAGGGTATTCTGGAAATTGATTTGTGCTACTGGACCTTTATTTTACTACGGAGACATCAATTAAGTTGTATCTTAAGTCTTAGATTGTGGGCACAGAGTTGATCAGTATACGATTGGCGAAACGATAGAGCCAGTAATACAATTAATTCTTTTTGTATGATTTCATTAAAAGAGGGCAGAGGATTTTGACTTCAAATAATTTTCTACATTTCAAATCCACGAGTTTTGTTTTCCTTTAAGATGATTAATGTTTTCAAAGTAATTACTTCAGGGACAATTTTAAATTTGAATCATATATGTCTATTTAAATTTATATGATATGGTTACACATTTCTCCAGGATCCTTCTAATTCGTCAAACTTTCGTCTACTTCCAAGATTACGTCTTTTAAGTACCCCAAAATCATCGAAATCTCCTCTTTTAGCATTCTCTCGTTTCAATCGTCTTAAGTTTCTACTTCTTTCGAGGTCTCTACGTTCTATTTCTGAAGGAGTCAACATCTCAACAATTGGTTGCCAACGATCGTTCCCATTCAGTTTACTATTTTCTGTATTTATTCTGATTCCACTATCAAATATCAAACCTCTTAATTGATGTAAATTGTTGAGTTCATTATTGTAAGTACCATCAACAATTTCCTTTTTGATACGAATTATATTTTCATGTAAAGCATGAGCAATTGCTGGAGCAAATTCGTTTGCTAATCCTGATTCCGCCACAACAACTTTAGCAAAAGTTTCAGGTGTAATTTCTGATTGATTCAAATCCCATTCAAATCTATCTTGAAACAATTGGTTGTGTAAACTGACTGACAAGTCTATAATCACGATGTAAGGGCTGTTCAGAGGAAGCTGTAGGTTTGCAACGTATGCGTAATCTTCAATTTGTTGACTAATCGATTCAGAAATTTGCTGTTGCATTGAATTTGGCAAATCTAGATCATTACAAAGAATTTCTGAGAATTTGGATGGTGTTATTATAGCTTCATTTAAATCCCAAGTAAAAAAATCAACAAATTTACTGTTCCCATTTGGAAATTCAACGGATAATTTAATCGGGATAGGAATTTGAGGTTTATGAGATTGTTCTAAAATTTTTGATTCAATTTCTAGATCTTTCAACGGTATCGTCTTTTTTGCCGGAGTAAATTTTTGAACATTTATCTGAGATTGTTGATTGTTGTTAGCAGCAGAACGCGATGGATTGTTTACTGATGGAGTATCTTCGGACTCAAAATCATCAACATAATCTTCAGCATAGTTTATCTGAGCTGCCACTCGTTTAGCTTGCCTTCCAGTGGGCTGTGTATTTAATATCAACGAATTGGTTGAGTCATGTAGTCTTTTTGGTAAACTCGTACATAGAGCTTGAACATAATACGAATTTGTATCGAATGATGCGGTCGAATTCATTTCCAAGTAGTTTCAACTAGTTCAACTTTTCAGATTTATTTTGTTTTTGATGAACTCAGAATTGGAGCTCACACGACCACACCAAAGTATCTGGGTTTATATTTATTTGCATATATGAATAGTCTTGATCAGAATGGAGTCAACAGCATTGGCATCTGAATATCTTTTAAACCGATCTTCATTGGAATCTTTAGTTAGTTATGAGAAGTTCAAGTTAGAAGTTCGAGCGGAGACAAATATCAAGTTTTCATCTCGATTGTTACGTAAGATATACAATGAATTAAAATCACAGCGACATCAAACTTTACAATCGATCAAAAAAACTATTGACGATCAGCTAGATATACCGATGGAACCATTGGTTGGTCTTGTCCAAGCTGATTATAGTATTTCGTCTAATTCAATTCAAAACCTAAATAAATCTTTGAATAAATTGAAAACTGAGGTTGAAGTTGAAATTCCACCTGTATCCAAAGATATAGAATCCACTATAGCATCTATAGATAGGCTGTTGGAGATACTTGATGAATACAAAACTCAAGAATTAGTAAATCCTGATATAATAATGGAAGTGAACCAAGAATTGATAAAATTGAAATCATATTTTGATATAGATATAGATCTGGGACTTGAAAGCTAGAAATCTAATAGTTCATGAGTTGGTCTAAATTGATCTAGTTTTTCCAATTCTTCACGCCCGACCCATTTCCATAATTCGAACTTCCAATTTAAACCATCTCTAGCTCCTAGTTGGTAATTGCTTTCAAAACCACCAGAGTTTGGAGAATTCTTTAAATAAATCACTCGCCCAACTCGTGAATGTACAAGTGCCATGCAACACATTATACAAGGCTCATGTGTAGTATATACAATTAAGTTGTGGCATAAATAATTGGCTTTGACACTGGAATCTTTCGCACGTCTGGATCTCTCCAACTTGGCAATTTGATCAATCCCTTTAATTACACTATGGTTATATGGATTGTTTGACCCGTCGTATTTAGAAATACATATAATTTCTGGCTTCAAATCTTCATTCGGGCGTGCAAATATAGTCACCAGTTGTGAACTTCCCAGACAAGAAGACATTTTCAATTGCTCGATCAATTCGTTGATCAAAACCTTTTCATTTTCAATATTGAATTGGACTGAGTTAAGAAATTGATGATTTGGATTACCTTTCCAATTCATGGGCCAGTATAACAGCCCCCACTTATCACTGATTTCACGGGTTTGGGGTGCGGTTAGCGGTACTTCAATCTTATATGCTTTATATTTAAGTGAACCATTAGTATGTGTATCTAAGAATTTATGTAAACTCTCTTCATCATTTTGAAATAAGTCTGTACATACAATTCCTTGAATTATCAGTTGATCATCGTCACTTGTGATTTTACGATATCTCTTCAAGTGATTCAAAGGATATCGATCATAAGGCATCACAAAATCACGTATTAACGGTACCATCACTTTAGTATCGATTGGATCAATTTCACAACACCATACGCTGATAAACTCAGGCTCTAAACTTCCTGAAATCTCTTCTGAGCTTCGAATTTGCTTCAAACAACCATGAATTATTCCATTGACCAAATCTACACCATCAATTTTTTTGATTTTTGGAGGCATTATTCAATACAAGTTAGTTTTGGGCCCGCAAAAATTTCTATGTCAAATTTCTACAGTTGAACCATAGATGGAAAATGGGAAAACATTAAAAGAATTTATTAAAGATGCATACCCCAAAGAGTATATACAATTAGTTGACCCAAACTTGCCAGCCAGTTTCCAGGAATTCTTGAACTCAGTTAAAGTATTTCCTGTACTTCATGAAAATTTCAATATCTTACCTAAATTTACATCAGTTCATTATCCCGAATTCATTGATTCATTAATATTACATTTGATACAAACAAAACTGGAGAACGTGCTTGCAAGTGGATATGTAAATCCTACTTCAAGTGTTTGGAGTTCTTATCATGTAAATCCCAGTTCAAACTTTCAAGTTAATCAAATCAAAAATCAAAAATGGAATAGATTGCATAATATTTTAACTAGAGACAATTTTGTTTATTTGCTAACTTCGTTTGTAGGCTATTTACCTATTGAATCAAATAATTATTTACAAATTTTTGGTCCACCTCCCAAATTTCAAAAGCGGGAACCATGCTTTGATATTTTCATTACAAATTCAAAACTATTGTATAGGCATAAATTCAAGCAAGGGTTGAAACAGTTAATATATGAAGATGGTATAAGTGAATTATTGGAGCTAAACCCAAATTCTTCATTCAAGCGAATAGTATTAAAATGGCAACAAAATGATAGAAAATGCAGGTACCAATACATCTATATGAATTTGATTAGAAGCAGCTTTGAGTTACAAAAGTCAGTTTTAAGCAATAGCACAAAAGCTTCTGATGTAGTGAAGTTTGTTTTAATAATTTGTGGGAAGATTTTCCCTTTGCAAACCTGGGGAAGTAAGAAAAATAAATCGAAGTTCTTTAGTGCTGTAGCCCATTTCATTAATGGGAAAGCACATTCAAGACATTCTTTGAAAGATTTATTCTACGGATTCAAAATTCAAGACTTAAGTTGGTCTAATGATTCTGAAATTACCTTTAGAGTATTAAACTGGATCTTCAAGAATGTAATACAAAAGGTAATACAATCGTTTTGGTATGTCACCGATTTGACAACTAATGATTCTGGTATTCATTTTTTTCCTCATGATTTGTGGAATTCGTTAACAAAAGTTTGGTTTCAACAATACATGGGCCGGTACCTAAAAAAGATAGAGAGCACCGATTTGAATTGTGAAACTTATAAATTTAATTATGGGACATTGAGATTTATACCAAAAGTCGATGGTTTTCGCTTGATTTTGATACCAGCAAAAGTACCTTACAATATAAAAGAAGACACTTTCACTCGAATTCATGAAATCGAATACATAAAGTATGTCAAAGATAACATAGACCCAATCCGATTAATATTAACAAATAGATGCTCCGCCATAAGTGCTGAATTTCCTTTAAATTCTACAATCCAAGATGTGATTAGCAAAATTCATAGTTTCAAGAAGGAAATAGAACAAAAATACCAAGGAATAATACCCAAATATCACATCATAAAATTTGATATGAAAGAAAGTTATGATAGGATAAATCAGAGGAAACTCTTTGCTGGCATTGAATGTCTCTTTTCAAACGTCAAGGACAATTTCACATATTCTATTCGGAACTTTGTTGTTTCCTCCGTTCATGATCGCCTTTCGAAAAAAAATCACCTGGAAATCATTGAAGGTCATAAATCTGTAGCTATAGATGACATGGAAGTTGGACATAATCGGGTTATAATTGATAAAGGCAAATGTTTGAAGTTTACCAAAAAGCAAATTTTGGAAATATGCAAAGAGCAAATTTTCAACACATCAGCAATTTTATTTGGATCACCTGTTGAATATAAGAGAAAGATTGGAATTTTTCAAGGTTGCCTTTTGCTGCCAACCTTTTGTAATATAGCGTACACTATTATGATGAATGAACAATTTAAATTTCTAGTAAATCTGGAAACATTATGTTTGAGAGTTGCTGACGACTTTTTAATTATATCTACTAATCATTGTGTTCATAAAGAGGTACGCGAATTGGTCAATAGCCCCATGTTGCATAAATACGGTGCATTTGTTAACAAATCAAAAACTTTCTTGCCATCAAACGAGTCAGATAATGTTTTTACTTTTCTTGGATTAAAGATTGATGCAATTTCTCTTGACATTTACAAGGACTACGATAATGGCTTGCATTTACCCTCTTATTGTCTAGATTCATACAAATCAATGTTCAAATTTTTGTTGACTTTTTTCATTTCACGATTAGAGAGAAGCTTGATTGATTTGAAATTAAGTTCCTTTTACTGTGTTTTACAAAATGTTTTAGGAAATTTGAAATCCATTTTAAATACATTTATTTTACACCACAAAAAAACACAAAAAAAGCTAGACCTAGATCCAGAGCTTTTACATCTGTTTTTGTCAGATTTATTGTCAACGCTACATACAAGTTTCATTCACGCCAATGGTAGCGATCGTGAGTTCTATAGAATCAAAGATGAAGCATTATCTGCAATCATTTCCTCATTCCGAAATCATACTTTATTGAGCCAAATCATAGCGTGGTTAGATAGTCAATGAAAATAAAATGTTATGTTAATTATATGATTCCAAAAGAAGCTTTCAAATTTTCTTCATCTCTCAATTTTCTTGTCCTCTCTATTTCATCAATGCCCCCAGCACTCCTTAATTTTTTATCGTCTACAAATTCACCCAATTCTTCTTGAAATTTGTCCAACTTAGTCATTTCTCTTTCTTTCTCCCTCATCCTTTCAGCTCTCTCTATTGCCTGCAAGCGACTCTCATGGTTGGGAATGAGCGCCTCAACTTCTTCTAGAACTGTGTCCTTTACACTGTGCAAACTTTCACCAGGTTCTAAGATTGGTATATGAGGCATAAATCTATTCCTTCTTCCATGTTTTATTTGCTCAACAGAACATTGCTCAATTAGATTAAACGTTTCTTCTATCTTCTTGATGTCTTCTTCCAAATCTTGAGTCAAATCATCCTGTAAATTGAAAAATTGTTGCTCCTCACAAACTTTATCTAATTCGGCCTCCCATATCTTTTTCCATGTATTTTTCTCCTTATTTATATAATTTAGCATCATATTCAAAGATTTTTTAGCTTCAGATATATCCTTATGAGTGCTCTTCAATTGTTTCTCTCCAACACGTACTCCTCTTTGAACAACATCCTTTCGTAAAGCTTCCATAGTATCCTGGAGATCATCAACTTTTGTTAGCAATAGGTCTGACTCTTCTGAAAGTTTTAAATGACTCGATTCCATGTATGCTCTATTAGACGATTTGGAGCTTTCAAAACTACACTCTTTTACCATTTTCATTTTCTCCTTCATATCCATAATAGAGTCTTTCACAGACAGCTTATAATCAGCATTGGACTTCTTAAGTACTTTAAGTTCATGAACAACAGTATTTAACTCCTGAAGTGTTTGCATATTGGATGGTCTAGAGCTAACAGATTCTTTGCTAGTTTGAGATTCCACCTTCACCAATGTTGGCTCAATAGATGATATAGCATCACGTATTTGTGTGCTTATATTTGAGCTCAATTTATCTAACCCAGTAGATAATAGTTGAACTTTTGATGACAATTCTTTCATTACGTTTGCTTGGACATCTGTATCATGTAAACATAGAAGAGTTCCCAGCTTTAGGTCACTTTCCAACATATGCTCCTCCAATTCATATGAAACTGAATTTATAGGATCCATTACATAGATTTCTGGAAAGGATGAAGAACCTGGTGAATATCCAAATTTCTCGACAAATAGTAACCTTAGTAAAGCGAAGGTTGCTGGAAGTTTGATGGAAACTTTCTTGGTTTTATTTCCTATTCTTAAATATATGAAAATATTATCAGACTCAGGGGATTTACTTTTATTAGTACGATCAATTTTAGTATTTGTCTTGTCATTTTCATCATCCAATTTCGAATTATGAATCCGAGGTACATGATTATTACTATTACCTGAATCTATCGCAGATAAGCGAATGGATGATGGTCCAGAATTTGTCAATTTTGCATACTGGTAAGCACTAAATCTTTTGGAAGCTCTTCTTTGAATATGTGAACCTTTTTGAAGTTGGGCCAAAGCGTTATTAGAAGGATCTTTTGATATGGTACTTGTACTTAAGTGACCCAGATTCGAAGGCTTATCCACATTGATCGATTGAACATTCTTCTCTGGTTCAACAATTGCAGGAATATTAGGTTCAATGAACTCTGCCGTCAATTTTCTTTGATGATGTTTATCTTGAGCAATCGCTTTTGCTCGTAATTGTTTATTCTTCAAACTTTGTAAAAGAGTGACAATTATATTTCGAATATTTGGTAAAAAACGATCTAGATTATCTTGACTTGGTGCTTCACTCAATGCTGCTTCTAAAATAATTCGCAAAGCTTGAGGTACATCTCCAATATCAGATACATCAACACCAGCACTAGTAAAAGCTCTTGTAGCTGCACGAAAATCATTTCCCAACTTAACATAAGCATCTGATACGAATTTATCATCAGCTTCTTGTCTTGCCCATTGAGTCAAACTTTCTAACAAATGCTTTGTTGAAACTAATAATCGAGTAACACTAGATTCGATTGTACTCAAATTGTGTCGTTTACTAGTTCGACTATTAGCCACTTGAAAAGACGTTGAGCCGTTGGACGTGGTGGCTGCACTTCCTGACATCTAATTCTATCTATTCAACTATAGTGATAAGGCAACAATATTTAACCTAGGTTATGTGAATTTTATTTCCTGCATGCGCTCACAAACCCTTACTTCAACTACAATAAATTAAGATACCTTACTTTATAAATAAAAGCCTAAACTAAGATAAAAAGAGTGTAATATCTTTTAATTTGAAAGTTTAAGTAAACCATTTTTTAACGATTTCAAATTCCGCTGGATTTTTCTCTAAAATCGATAAAGCCTCTTCTTGTGGAAGTTGTCCTAACAATTGTTTTGCACCAATCACAACATTTTCAGCAGTTTGGCCTCCAATTGATCCATTGGACAAGGCCAGAACAATAACTTCAATTACTTTAGGTACTTGGCTTGTAACACCAACATGCTGATTTTTAATCAATTCTGTTAAAAAGCTATAAGCAAATGGAGCAGCATTTTCATCTTGGATGATTGGTAATAATGCAATCCACTGAGTAATAATGGCTTCCAAATTGGGAATAGAGTTACCATAAGTATGACAAACCTTAGCAATCGAAGCAACAAAATTTTCAGTGGCATGAATATTTTCTTCAGCTCTTGCATCAGGAACTGATGCCATTTTGAACATAGGTTCTAAACAAGCAATGCAAAATTCTCTATAAATGTCACCGCCATTTTGTGCAGCAACTCCAATTGCATAAGCAGCAGCTTGTCTGATACCAGCATGGGCTGAAGTAATTGATTCTCCAATCACATTGAGGAAAACGTCTTTAAATATTGAAGAATGAGAATCACAATGTTCTAAAATATCACAAACAATACATAATCCACAAAGCTTGATATTTGTGTTTTCATCATTAATAAATTTATCTATTGTTGGTGCCAAAATTTCAAAAGCTTGCAAAAAGTTAGACTTCGAGTTCTTGAATATGGCAGCAATTGCTTTATTAATTTCATCTAATAATTCCTCGTCTGTGTACTCGTCCTCACTTTCTTCTATATCTTCAGTATACTCATCATCTTCATTCTCACGCTCTTTTATACGTTGATAGATCTCAGTCAAATTAGTATTTATTGACTCGGCTAAGGATGCCAATTGATTTGCTGATAAGGAGTTTGGACCAAGAACGTTTACTGACTCTACTATGGCAGTATAGTATGCTACTAATAATTCGGGAACTGGTTCATTAGTTAAAACTTCAACCAATTTACTGGATATTTGTGCCCAAAAACCTAAAGTTTCATTGGAGGTATTACCAGTAGCATATACTGAACATCTTAATAAGGATGCTAATGTCAAGGCGGCTGACCCACGCACACCGTCATGTAAATAGAAATCTAATGCTGGAATACCGATGGTTTGTATTATTTCTTTAACCCAAGGAAAAAATTCACCTTTCAATTGTATAGCATATATTCTAAGTAGATCCATAGCTTGCACCTTATCGTCTAATGCTGCGGTATGTACTGCTATTAACTTACCTGACAAGTTAATAACATCCCATTCTTCATTTGAATTATATTCTTCCGCTTCTTCCTCTTCAAGTAAAGAAATATCTTGTGCTGCTTTGGCTTGTTTTAATAAAGGTGGTAATACCAAAGGTAAAAATGGTAAGAAATCTTTACCAATAATTCTACAAATTCTTCCCCAACCTTGTTCTAAATACTGTTTAACTGGATCATCATCTTCTGTGGCTGTCTCTTGAAGATGTGCAAACAACCTTATTAAATCTTGACAATGTGGAGCAAATTTTTCTTTACCTACAGCCAACGCAATTAAGGTAGAACATTCAATACATTTCGCCTTCAACAACCTATTCTCGTTACCTAAATCAGTTTTCAAAACGTCAGTTAACATAGGCATCAAAGTGTCATAATATTTAATAAACTTCTTTTCAGCTGCATCAGCAATAATTGCAATAGTGGTTAAAACTTGTTCCTGTACATACCTTTTTGGTGAATGTAATAAATTAAGTAGGTTATTTAACAAATCATCTAAATAAGGCTCTAATACTTCTTTGGATGCTGCTTCAGAAAAGTTTACCAAAGCAGCAGCAACATGAGCCTGTACTCTAGGAACAGATTTATTTGTTAATTTTGAAATCAAAGCAGGTAAGACTCGATCACCAGCAGTTCGTTGAATCAAATCTTCGAAGTCTGTTGACATTTGACCTAAAGCATTACAACAAGCATACTGAACTCTGGGGTGATCATCTTGTAAAGTAGGTAATATCATGTCAAGAATAGTAGGAACTTGATGAATAAGTACATCAGAGCAACCTTCTGCAGCTGATGATAAAGCCATTAAAGCTGCTTGACGTTCTCTCCAAGAACTAGATTGAATCATTGTAGGTAAATATTGAAATAATGGGGCGGCAAGTGATTGACCATTCAACCTTAATGATACTCTATCTAAAGCTTGACGAGCAGCATCATATTCTGGTTCTTTATCATCTTCATCCAAATCATCATCATTGTTCCACTCAGCTGCATCATCATCATCAATGCAAACTTCTGTTAACATTGATAAAGTTATCACAATTATATTATCAGCATATGTGGGACTGCGTTTACACATAGCTGGGGATACTTCAGCAAATGTTGTTAACAATTCTAAAGAAGCCATCCGAGTATTTGAA
Source organism: Suzukiozyma pseudoglaebosa (assembly GCA_030705115.1). Classification (NCBI taxonomy): domain Eukaryota; kingdom Fungi; phylum Ascomycota; class Pichiomycetes; order Serinales; family Debaryomycetaceae; genus Suzukiozyma; species Suzukiozyma pseudoglaebosa. Next base: position 21,008 of record JANIWI010000055.1, on the reverse strand, counting down.
TCTAATTCCTTATTTTTACAAACGGCGGCACAAAATTCAATAATCTTTGGAAACATATCTTTGAACATTTTTGGAGCTAATTCAACTAAATCGATTAAAGCTTCTAAAACTGAAGCTAAAGCTTCATCTTGACCATTTTGAAGAAATCTTGGCAAAGAATTAAGTAAGTTTGGTAATAAAGTTTGTAATTGTTGCCAATTGTTTTTAGGTAATTCTCTGAAAAATGCTACAAATGCTGTACAAGCAGCAATTCTAACTGAATCACTGTCATCTTCAAAACCCGAATTGAAGATTGGTAAAACATTTTCAATATATGACTTATCTAATAATTCAGGAGTTGAAGTAAATACTCTAAAAGCTGATTCTCTAAAACTGGAATCTGAATTTTGAGCCGCGGCAAAGAGGGCAGGAATTAATTCATTCCAAGTACCATGAGGTGATACATCTTCTTTGGCAATTTCGGATATTGCATCTGATAATTTGTGTCTGACTTGATTAGATTGTGATGACAAAAACCCTGATAAAAAAATTGTTCGAATTTGTTGTTTAACTGGTTCACTTATAATTCCTATGGTTCTATCAGTAACATTATTTAATTCTCGAGGTGATTTGATAGCAATACGTCTAAACAAAACGGCAGCAAATGCTTGAGAACTTTCATCTCCTGATGAACAAGCTTGTTCTGCTAAAAATGTTAACAAAATTTCAATATTTTGGGTTGTACTCCAATCAGTTTCTAAAACTTTTTCTGCCTTAGATCTTATAGTATTGTCAGCCGATGACAACCCTTGCAACAACTGCAACAACAGGGCATGAAGCTGCTCAGGTACAACAGACATTTTCGAAATTATATTCCCTACTAATTCAACAATTTGACGGCTTCTTTTACTTACTATATTTCACAAGAATTGAAAAAAAATTGATGGAAGAGATCAATCTATTGGTCACGTGCCAAATAAAACCGAAAATAATATACAGGATTCAATTAAAGTATAATGATTTCAAACAATTACTCGATTTTTAAACTATTAAGTATATATATAAGGATAGTTTTAACTAATTAAAGTTGTCGTGATATTGAAGGAAAAATCTGAAAAAAAAAAAAAAAAATTTTGGGGAAAATTAAAAACACACATATTGGTGTTTTATTTTTTCAAAATTGTAATCACATCTTCATCTTCAAGGATATGATTTAATCCGACAATTTGAGGTTGATGTTTGACGGAAGTACCGTAGACCAAAGCATTTCTAAAGTCTTCAACTAAAGACTTATGAATTGAATTACAAAAATCTTCAACAGTACATCTATCATTTCTCAAAACCACGGGTTCATTAAAATCAGGTAATTTACCTTTTGGTTTTGTATAAACACGAACCAATTTTAATTTGTCCCACATCATATTCAATAAATCATCTAAATTCCAACCATTCCCAGAAGATATTGGAATTGCGTTAGGAATTTTATATAATAAATCTAACTCTTCAATTGAAAATGAATCAATTTTATTTAAAACATAAATTGCAGGAATATATTTTCTTGCTTTTGCTTCTATAGCATCAATTAAATCATCAACAGTAGCATCACATCTAAATGCAATATTGGCTGAATTAATTCTATATTCCGACATAACGGCTCTAATTTCATCATTATCTAAATGAGTTAATTTAACAGTTTTAGTAACATTAATTCCACCTCGTTCTTTCTTAGTAATAACTATATTTGGAGGTTCTTTGTTAATCCTTATTCCCATTCCTTCCAATTCTTTTTCAATGATTTGTTTATGTTGTAATGGTTTGTTAACATCTAAAACAATGAATAATAAATTTACTGATCTAGCAACAGCAATAACTTGTCTACCTCGACCTTTACCATCTTTAGCCCCTTCAATAATCCCTGGCAAATCCAACATTTGAATCTTGGCTCCTCGATACTTTATAACCCCAGGTACTGTAGTTAAAGTTGTAAATTCATAAGCAGCAGCTTCGGAATGAGTACCAGTGAGTTTATTCAATAATGTTGATTTTCCAACCGACGGAAACCCAACAAACCCAATGGAAGCAACCCCAGTTCTGGCTACATCAAATCCAATACCGGCTCCTCCACCTCCACCACCACTATCAGTTAATAATTCTCGTCTTAATTTAGCTAACTTTGCCTTTAATTGACCCAAATGAAACGATGTAGCCTTATTTTTTTGAGTCTTAGCCATCTCATCCTCAATAGCCTTAATCTTTTCCACGGTAGTCATTTCGTCTTACTATTTTCTCCTTCTTCTTCTGCTTCCTCTTCTTTATTCAATAACCATCCAAGTCTTAATTTAATCTTTCATCTTACTAGTTAAAAAATCTCTTCGGGTCGTGTGCCGACTCGATTTCTGATGGCCATAAAAAATTTCAAATTTGCAATCTTAGGTTGTTAAGATCCCACCCATTAAGATTTAGATATAACATGGGTAAGAAGTCAAAGAAGAACGTTGGTGCTGATATCTGGGATGATGAAGATCTTGCTCCTGCCCAGGGAGAAGAATTTGGTGTGAATCCCGATGAGGAATCGCCAAAAACTAGTGAAGAAGCGGCTAGTGCAAATGGTGAAGAAGAACCAGAAGAAGCCAGTAATGATTTCTTAAATTCAATTAGAAAATCGAAGAAAGCTAAAGAGCAAAAAGAAGAAGAATTGAAAAAAGATGGTCCAAAAATTTTATCTAAGAAAGAAAAGGAAAAATTAAAGAAAGAAGCTGAAAAGCAAAAAAAGAAAGAAGCGGCAGCTAAGAAAAAGGTTCAACAAGCGGAAAAGAAGGAGCAAATTAAGGAAGCCAATAAGCAAAATGCTGCTGCTGCTGCTAAGGATTCCAAAGACACAACCAGTCAAAATGGGTCTGAAGTAGATGATGAATCTGCTGAAGTTACTAAGAAAGCCCCTGCTAAAAAAGGTAAGAAAGTTCCTGCTGGGATTGCTGCCTTGAAGCGTCAATTGGAATTGAAGAAACAGTTGGAAGATGAACAACGTCGTCTCGAAGAAGAGGAAGAACAAATGAGAATTGAAGAAGAAAAACGAGCTCAAGAAGAAGAAGCTCGTAAGGAAGAATTGAGAGCAGCTAAGAAAGAAAAAGAAAGATTGAAGAAAGAGCAATTGAAAGCCGAAGGTAAATTGTTAACTAAAAAACAAAAAGAGCAAAAAAGATTACAAGATTTACGTCGTGAACAATTATTGCAAGCAAGTAACATCAAGATCTTGGGTCTTGAAAATAAAGATAAAGATGCACCCACTGAAAAGAAAAAAGTTGTTTATGGTAAAAAGAAATCAACCAAACCAAAATCTTTCCTTGAAAAGAAAGTACAACCTAAAGAACCTGAAAAAACTAATGATGATGAGGAAGAAGACGTTTTAGATGATTGGGAAAAATTAGCCGAAGATGATGAAGATGTTGCTGATGATTGGGAAGCTGAAGCAGAAGATGTGAAAGCAGATTCAAGTAAAACCGAATTCGATGAAGAAGTCGAAAAAGAAGAAAGAGAAAAGAAACTTAAAGAAGAAGCTGAAAAAAGAGCTGAAGAAGAAGAGATAGCTAGAAGAGCAAAGGCTGCTGCTGTGAAAGCCGCTCGTGATGCTGAAGCAGCTGAAGAGGCTAAAAAGAAAGAATTATCTAGAAAATCAGCTGAAAAAGAAATGCGTTCACCTATCTGTTGTATCTTGGGTCATGTTGATACCGGTAAAACAAAATTATTAGATAAGGTTCGTCAAACTAATGTTCAAGGTGGTGAAGCTGGTGGTATTACCCAACAAATTGGGGCAACTTACTTCCCAATTGATGCCATTAAACAAAAGACAGCAGTCATGTCTCAATATGAAAAGCAAACGTACGATGTTCCAGGTTTATTGATTATTGATACTCCAGGGCATGAATCCTTTACAAATTTACGTTCTCGTGGTTCTAACTTGTGTAACATTGCTATTTTAGTGATTGATATTATGCATGGATTGGAACAACAAACTCTTGAATCTATTAGATTGTTGAGAGATAGAAAAGCTCCATTTGTTGTCGCCTTGAACAAAATTGATAGATTGTACGATTGGAAACCTTATCCAAATTCTTCTTTTAGAAGCTCATTCGAGAAGCAAGGAAAATCCGTTCAAGCTGAATTCTGGAATAGATATGAACAAATCCATGTTGCTTTAGCAGAACAGGGTTTGAATTCGGAATTATATTTCCAAAACAAAAACATGTCCAAATACGTCTCGATTGTTCCTACTTCTGCAGTTACTGGTGAAGGTGTTCCAGATTTATTATGGCTTTTATTAGAGTTAACTCAAAAGAGAATGTCAAAACAATTGATGTATTTGTCTCAAGTGGAAGCAACTATTTTGGAAGTTAAAGTTGTTGAAGGTTTTGGTTACACTATTGATGTTGTTTTATCTAATGGTATTTTACGTGAAGGTGATAGAGTTGTTTTATGTGGATTGAATGGTCCTATTGCTACTAATATAAGAGCTTTATTAACACCTCCACCATCTCGAGAGTTGAGAATCAAATCAGAATATATTCATCATAAGGAAGTGAAAGCCGCTTTAGGTGTTAAAATTGCGGCAAATGATTTGGAAAAAGCAGTTGCTGGTTCTAGATTAATTGTTGTTGGTGAAGATGATGATGAAGAAGAAATCATGGAAGAAGTGATGGAAGATTTGACTGGTTTATTAGATTCCGTTGATACTAGTGGTAGAGGGGTTGTTGTGCAAGCATCAACTTTAGGGTCTTTGGAAGCGTTATTAGATTTCCTTAAAGATATGAAAATTCCAGTTATGTCAATTGGTTTAGGTCCTGTTTTCAAAAGAGATGTAATGAAAGCTACAACTATGTTAGAAAAGGCACCAGAATATGCAGTTATGTTGTGTTTTGATGTTAAAATTGATAAAGAAGCTGAACAATATGCTGAAGAACAAAATATTAAAATTTTCAATGCTGATATTATTTATCATTTATTTGATGCATTCTCAGCTTATCAACAAAAATTACTTGAAAAGCGTCGTAAAGAAGTTCAAGAATATGCCATTTTACCATGTGTATTAAAGACAATCCAAATTATTAATAAACGTAATCCTATGATTATTGGGGTTGAAGTTATTGAAGGTACAGTTAAAATTGGTACTCCAATTTGTGCAGTACGTAAAGATAGTGCAGGTCATCCAAATGTGATGGTTTTAGGAAGAGTTGTCTCATTAGAAGTAAATCACAAATCTATGGATAGTATCAAGAAAGGTCAAACATCTCAAGGTGCTGCTATGAGATTAGAAAACCCATCTTCTGCTCAACCAACTTGGGGTCGTCATGTTGATGAATCAGATAACTTGTATTCATTAATTTCTCGTAAATCAATTGATACTTTGAAAGATCCAGCATTCCGGGATACAGTTGCCAAAGAAGATTGGTTATTACTTAAAAAATTGAAACCAATCTTTGATATTAAATGAAAAATTTTCAAACCCAATATTAATAGGGGTTTTTTTTCTGATTGATAACGATTGATTCACATAATATCATGGTTAATTTTATATAGTTTATAGGCATAATTAACAAATTCTACTACTAGTTTTACTTTTCCATTTTTAATATCAATTGCCATTTTAGGCTAACCACATTTGTCGTGCTTCTACCGAGAATTTACTCACCCAATGAGAAAAATTTAAATCGTAAGTAAAGGTAACTAAGTTGAAGTAGATCCAACAATGCAAGATTTACCACCAATTGGAGGATATGAGCCAGTTCAATGGAAGAGAAATTTACCTTCTCGTGGTTTTAGAGCCTCCATCTATTTTTGGGGTTTTACAGGATTAATGGCATTTGGATTTTATAAATATTACAAAGGGGTTGATGAACAACGAGAATTAGCTAGAGAAAGACAATGGTCAAGATTTTACTTGGAACCTTTATTGTTGGCTGAAGAAGATCGTAATCTTGCTAGAAGATATTACTCTGAGAAGGCAAGACAAGAATTGGTAAGACAATCTATGAATGATGAAACTAAAGCTAAATTTGATCAAGAACTATATAATGATAAATCAAAAGTTAGATTACCAAAATATTTTGCTGGAGTAGACCCTTCAGAAAGATAATCTCCCAATAAAGCAATACTGCAATCATCATAAACGAATAATATATATCATATCATATATTAACTAACTAATTAACTATCATACAAACTAACAAACATACAAAAAACATTGAAAACAACAACAATAACAATAACAACAACAACTTGAAAATGTTGACAAATACCTTTCATATTCATAGTTCATAGTTCATAGTTCATATTCATTCTATCCTCATAGAGCATCTATAGTACTTTTAAATGGAAATAATCGAAAAGTAAGTAAAATACAGCCTTCTTTTTTGTAGTTGTTTTTTGAAAAAATCATACTTGACTCATGGTTATCATGTCATTGAATGGTTTTCTGTCATTACCCACTTGTGTTTTCTGGTTCTTGAAAAATTAGTTTCATCAAGTTTTCATCTTAATAGTTACCATTTTGGGGCTGAAATTTCACTTGATTGCGAATAACTTTGAGAATCTTGGAATCAAACTGACGATTTAATAGCTAATGTCAACCAAGATCAGTACCAAAGAGCAGGTTTTAAGTCTACTTGATAAGTATGACTACTTTTTATTTGATTGTGATGGAGTTATTTGGTTAGGAGATCATCTTTTACCCTATATCTGTGAGACGTTAGAATTGTTAAAAACCCATAATAAAACAATTGTTTTTGTTACCAATAACTCAACCAAATCAAGAAATGACTATTTGAATAAGTTTACCAAGTTAGGAATTCATGGTATTAGTAAATCCGAAGTTTTTGGATCTTCGTATGCATCAGCCGTTTATGTTGATAAAATTTTGAAATTACCAAAAGATAAGAAAGTTTGGGTTTTAGGAGAAGCTGGGATTGAACAAGAGTTAAAAGAGTTGGGTTATTTGACAGTAGGTGGTACTGATCCATCTTTAATTGAAGATGGAGTCAATTTCAATCAAAATCATCCAAGTTTAGTTAATCTTGATAATGAAGTGGGAGCGGTAGTAACTGGGTTAACTCTTAGTTTGAATTATTTGAAATTATCAATTACAATGCAATATTTATTGAAAGATAATAAATCGTTACCATTTATTGCCACCAATATCGATTCTACTTTCCCATCCAAAAACCAATTATTAATCGGGGCTGGGTCAATTATTGAATCAGTTGCTTATGCATCAGGTCGTCAGCCTGATGCAGTATGTGGGAAACCAAATCAATCGATGTTGAATGCTATAAAAGCCGATAATCCTGGATTGAATCAGAACCCAGCAAGAGGATTAATGATTGGTGATAGAATCAATACTGATATGAAATTTGGAAGAGATGGTGGTTTGGATACCTTATTAGTGTTAACTGGAATTGAAACTGAAGAACGAGTTTTGAGTTTGGATCCTAGTACCGCTCCTACTTACTATGCCAACAAGTTAGGAGATTTGTATGAATTACAAAAATAAATTAACAATCCCCATTGAAAAAACCAGGGCTTAAATCAGAGAAATCGAAGCCATACTATTATACAGGGGATATCCACTGTTACTGAGTATAATACAATCAATTTTGGTAACCATTTAATGGATTTAGTTAGATTATAGAAATGATTGTTTAAATTGACGTCATAGAAATATTTATTGATTTGAAGTTGATTAATTTGTAGGTAATATGAGTTTTTTTCTTGAGATTTTTTGTATAGTCTAACAACACACTTCTTAGCTCTATTATATCGCAATCTTAGCCCTGAATCCACGGTATTATTGGTATTTATTGGTAATTTAGTCAAAGTGTGCTTTGTGCAGTTCGGAGTTGGATAAAAATTCGTTCAATTTTGCAGCGAGCCTCAAACTACCAAAAGTCGATACGAATAATCGAAACAAACACCGCCGATTTATTGTTGAGGCATTGCAATTGACAACCTGAATTCAAATTGAAGAGGCAGTAAGATTGAAAATGGAGGACAAGAAAAGAAAGTTACAAGAGAGTGGGTTGGTGGAATGGCTGGTATTTTCGGAACTAGTAGCAATGGATGAAGATGAAGAGGGATTTAGTGAAAGTTTGTTTGCTACATTTGTTGAACAATTTGATGATACAGTAAGTGAAATTGATGAGAATTTAAAAGAAAAAAATTTGGATAAGTTAAGTAGTTTAGGACATTATTTAAAAGGAAGTGCTGCTGCCCTAGGATTAATAAAAATATCGACTGAATGTGAAAGAATTCAAAATTATGGTCATAAAGATAATTTTGATAATTTCCAACTAGAAGATTTGTCAACAAATCACCCCCTGGGTTTAACTGAAGATTCTGATGAATTTTGGATTCAACTCATTACTGATGCAAAAGAAAAAGCCAAAGAAGGTTTTCAAAAATCTAAAGAAGCATTGAATGAATATTTCAATGATGACAATTAATGACAATAAACAATTACTTGGTATATAATGTACATTAGACCTATATAGTAGAATCAACTAGTTCAATCTAGTCCCTTTCCACAATTATAGTTACTCAAATACACATCTGAAACTAAATAATTTATTTACACTAACTTATGCAATTCAATTCAATTCAATTCAATTCTTAATCACCAATTATTTCAGATTCCATTAACCACCCTTGTTTAAACTACCTTGTTCATAATATTTAATCATTATCTACAATCGAGTAATAGACTCAGATATCAATTTTCAATTGAAGTTGTTTGATATTCAAAATTTTTTTTATTACCAAACAAACTCAATTGCCACTTATTCATTAGAATCTAGCTTCCAGTATCAATCATCACCCTATTCTCTTTGCTTGATATCATTAATTATCTAACCCTAAATCCTTTCTAACCATCGTTCTGCATATAGGATGATAACTATTACAATATTGATTGAAGGTATCGATTGCAAATTCATGGTCAACAACATGATCTAATAATCCGTAACCAGGTCTAACGAACTTCATTCTTCCAACAGTACCCAACCAACTTGCAAATCTTACAACGACCGGATCTTGGATCGAGTTAAGATTTCCATATTTAATTAGTAAAGTATGCCATAATAATATGATTTCACAGTTTTTAGAATTTTCAAAATTCTGATAGATGGCTCTTAGTTTACTTACTAAATCAATTGTTTTTTGTTTTGGAATCTCTTCAAGTTTAGTGATTAAGGTCTCTAAAAATAGTAATTGTTGATTAAAATCAAATTCATTAATTTCTTTTTGATCGAATTCAGTATCCAGGTCCTTCTTGGTCAAATCTATCCATTTGTTGACTAATGCGTAAACTTCGTCGGCTAAAGTGGTATCAAATTTGGGTATAACTGGCGGTAAACCTTGACCATGCAACCAACGATCCCAATCTATGGATTCCAAGACTTGTTTGTCATCTTTGTAAAATTCAGTAAATGTTGACTTGAACTGTTCACTATCCAACGCTTTATATCTCCAAGTGGTAAAGTAATGCTTAATAAAAGGGTCAAATTTAGCTTTTCCGCCAACCATGTTTTCCAAGTAGTAAATGAAATTGAATCCTTTTTCATATGGAATTTTGGAAAATGCATCATCAGGGCTAACTCCATTAAGGTCCCAAACTAATGTGGTAAATTTTGGATCGATTAAATTTACAGCTTCAACTAATGAATTCCAGCCTAAAATTGATTGAAATTGACGAACTTGTTCTCCATATTCTGGACCATGTTCTTTAGAAGCGATATTTTCTAAAATTCTTCTTTCAATATAAACTGTCCATCCTTCGTTAAGCCAAAAATGTTCCCAAGATGAGTTTGTTACTAAATTACCAGACCAAGAATGTGCCAATTCATGTGCCATAACTTTTACTTGTGACCTGTCACCACAAATTAAAGTTGGAGTCAAATGGGTTATATTTGGAATCTCCATACCACCATAAGGAAAAGATGTAGGTAAAACCAAAGAGTCAAATCGATCCCATTCATAATCAAAGATTAAATTTTCAGCAATTTGAATGAAATTTTCTGTATCTTTTTCAAATTCCCATTTACAAGCTTGCAAATTGGGTAATTCACAATAAACTTTTGATCTTGGTCCAATATCACCCTCGTGTAAATTTCCAGACGTGATTGAGACAAGATATGAGGGAATCGGTATAGGCTGATCAAAATAGTAAACTCCATCTCTTGATAATTCTTCATTTGGTCTACCTGACATTAAACATTTGTATGGCGATTCAACTGAAAATGTGTAAGTCGACTTGACTCCGGGAGTATCAAAGCAAGGAAACAAACTTCGAGCATGAATTGCTTGACATTGTGAGAATATATAAGGGCCAGTATCTCCTTTTATGAATTGTACAGCAGTACCTTTTGCCGTAGTTGAAAATTCAATTGAAATTTCAAATATTTCATCACTTAAACCGGCAATGACTAATGGAGAACCATATGGTTCAATTCTTTCAAGCTGAGTATAGCCTGTAGGCTTGCCATTCAACAGAACAGAGCTAATTTCAAGATATGAAGTGTCCAAGATTAACTTATCTGAATTAATCAACGATTTCAATTTGAAATCTACCCTACCCAAGAGCCTCTTTTCATCAAATAAAATCTTGAAGTGTAACTTTGTATGTTGGACTTCAAATCCTTGGTAATTGGATAACGTACATTGGTCTTTCATCTTGTCTATGACTAAATTTCTACAAATAGTCAACTTGACTCTGAGTTTTCAGTTATGCGAATCTTCCCTTATAAACTGAACTACAGTATGGCCATTGACCAAATCATACAAGAACTGTAAACGCTAGCAAAATAGAAAAGTAAGCACTAGAAGAGTTGAACTGAGCAATTTTGCATTTGTAGTTTACAAACTTTTTTGATATCATTATTATTCGTCGTAAATATTTTGAAAACTTTCCTGTCAATGATTCCCATAATTCTTGTAAATACATGATTATTGACGGTTCTCTATAATTATTATCAATCTATGATTGTTGAAGATACTCTGTCGATGATAAATTTATATTTCTTGTCAATGCGAGATTGTTAGAAGTGCTCTGTTGATGATTCTTTATGTTACACTAATGAATCTCTTTCATAGACACAAAAATCCATGTATTGGACATTATATGGAATGAATCGACGAATATAATGAGGAATGTATAACAATCTTCCATACCCATGATTACCATCTGGGTTGATAAGTTTTTCACATCTGAGAGGTTTCCAAACCTGTTGTAGGAACTCTTGATTATTGTCAATAAAATAATCACATTGATCAATTGGTATGACCGTGCTAGGCTCAAATTGGTTTCTATTATTCACATGTGGAGGTATAAATGATGTCGTCAACCGTAATGATTCAAGATTCTCATTGAAATCGCCAGGAAGAATTCCATCAAACCCACTTTTGACATATTTTAATCGTTGATTTTCATTTAAAAAAAACGAAGTTGGGAAATGATACCACTCTTTGCCGCTGCATACGTTCACTGGCAGTTTATGCTCGAGATTATTCAAAACTGACACTGCAGTTAATGGAGCACTATAATTCTCGACAAGATTATAAATTCGTAACCACGATATGGAAAATAGAGTAATCACTGTAACAACCTTCAAAAGCTTGGAAATGGAAGTAGGGATGAAACTGAAAATTTTTAGTAATAATAAACTAGCATTCAAAGTGATTAATGGATAAATTGGATACAAAAACCGTTCTTCTTTGTGAGGTTGACTAAAAAAAATTAGTGACCATATAGCCATGGGTAAACAAATAGTAATCAAAACTTTAGCTTTTCTTCTGTAAAGAAAACTATTAAAAACTAATCCAATATACCCTAAAATAGCCACAAAATTAAAATTTAGTAATAAATTCAAAATATAGTATGATAAATCTTCAACCCCAAAAATATCTGGACCTTCGCCTTCACCTCCAAATACATTATATGTGACAATATTCAAGGGAACAATTACAAGTTTTGAATACATGAAAGAATCAAAAGTAATTATTGGCACAATTATTGTTATTAAGACTAAAATACAATTTTTAATTGTATTCAAGTTAAAATGAAATAATGTCAATAAACCAAAGGGAATACCCAAAGCAAGAGCAAAGGGCCAACCATCTATACCTCCAAGTAAATACCAAAAGATAGTCACCACGTATTTATTCAGATCTCCTGTGGTTATTGCATCTAAACCATTTGCAGCCGCCAACATGGTACATTGCATAGCAAAAGATGATGGTAATAATGCGATACTAGCATGGCTCATACCAGGGGCTATGGAAGATAAGAATAACCACCAATTACCCACTTTTTCGTTGAAATTTCGACAAACTGAAAAATATAACCAAATTTCACATATACTAGTAACACCAGCTAATGCAATCAATCTAATTCCATAAAACTGATAAATTGACGAAAAAAATCCTAATGGATATCCAACAATATAATATGGTATAAGATATGCATATGATCTTATGGCATAATCAGGAGAATATTCCCAAGTTTGTTTACCAAACCCTCGTAATAATAAGTTTAATGGTTCCCAGTAGTTATAAGTTTCATCACAGTCAGAAATTATCATAAATAACCCACAATACACTCGTATTGCAAGGTTTAGCAATATCACACCATAAGAATACAACCTTGCATCTTTCATTCCCATATCAACCAATTAATCAAGCACAATGGAAACAATTGATATATCGCTGCTGTTATATCCAAATCAACTGGTTGAGATCTTTAGTCAGCGCCGCACAAGATTTTTGTGAGTGAGTTTGTTAGAGAGTTTGTTAGAGTGGATTAAGGTGGATGAAACAAGATGAATATATAGAATTTACAAGATTCAATGGGTTCGAATGACCTTTAATTAATAATATACAATCTAAACAGTTAACAAAATCAGAATAATGTTTTATTGTCAAAAAAGTTTTATTGACAATTGATTGGGAAAACAAAAAATAATTATAGAAAATGTATTTAAACCGACTTTTCAACCATAGATTCTCTAGCTGGACCAGTTCCAACCCATTGGATTGGTACACCAACATAATCTTCAATGAATTTTAAGTAATTTTTAGCATTTTCTGGTAAATCATCATAAGTTTTAACTTGGGTGATATCTTGTTTCCAACCAGGAAGAGTTTTATATTCAACTTCAACTTTGGCTAAATCATGTAAATCTTCTGGGAATGAAGATAATTCTTTCCCATTCAATTTATATTTAATACCAATTGAAATTTCTGGAAAATTATCTAAAACATCTAATTTGGTAATATTTAATGAAGTATAACCATTAATAGCAGCTGAATATTTCAACACTACTAAATCTAACCAACCACATCTTCTTTTTCTACCAGTGGTAACCCCAAATTCGGCACCGACATTTTGTAAAGTTTCTCCAACTTCATTTAATTGTTCAGTTGGGAAAGGACCTTCACCAACTCTAGTTGTATAAGCTTTAACAACCCCATAAATATTATTGATAGTTTTGGGAGGTAATCCTAAACCAGTTAAAACCCCACCAATACCAGTCGAAGAAGAAGTAACATAAGGATAAGTACCATAATCGATATCTAACATTAAAGCATTTGCCCCTTCAATTAAAATTTTTTTATTGGCAGCAATAGCTTTATGCATGAAATCAATAGCGTCAACAACAAATGGACGTAATTGTTCACGATATTGTTCATATTTTTTCAATTCAGCTTCAGAATCATAAGTGAAATCACCATAACGTTTCATTCTTGAATTAACTAATCGATGATATTTAGCTTTAAATTCTTCCCAAGCAGCAGGATCAGGATTAACTAAATGATGAACTCTCAACCCAGATCTAGAAGCTTTGGTTGAGTAAGTTGGACCAATTCCCTTACCAGTGGTACCGATGGCCTTCTTGTTGGCGGATAATTCCGCTTCTTTCAACTTATCAGTTCTTTGATGGAAATCAAAAACTAAATGAGCTCTACTCGATAAGAATAATCGAGAACGACAATCTAAACCTTTCAGTTCCAATTTTTCCAACTCTTCAAAGAATGATGGTACATGAACAACAACTCCTGAACCAACTAAATTTTGACATTTAGGATTAACTAATCCTGAAGGTAACATATGAAAATCATATTTGGTTTTGCCAACAATAATAGTATGACCAGCATTGTTACCACCTTGACATCTAGCACAAACATCCACTGTTTCACACAATACATCAACCAACTTCCCTTTACCTTCATCTCCCCATTGAGACCCTAAAACTACGTCACACATGATACAAACTAAAACTTTTGACGGTGGTACTAATAAACCTTGAGTCTAACTCGCTTACTGTGACCTCCTTGACTGATAAGAACTAAGAATACGCTGATGTCTTAGAAATGAACGAGAACCCGTTAAAACAAAATTTTACATTGTCGACTTGCACCCGTTTAAATGCGATGAAAATTCGGTTAAAAATTTATCAAATTTCAACCAATGAAAACAATTTAAAATGACTAACCGAGTTTATCATCAACAAATGCTTGTAGTATTGATTAGATAACAATTCATACACCTCATTGTCATTAATAAGTTTTATATTGTCTAATTTTTTATATTTATGTCGATTTTCAATTATATATTATTATTCTCTACAAAAGAATTTATTCAACATTATTATTATACACTTACGTATTTATATGCTATTCACTATATCAATTGAAAGCTTGAAATGTTATTCTGCTTCATTGTTTTGCTTTGTTTTGTTTTGTATCTTATGATTGTGTCTTTATGGTTTATATTTATTACTGTTTTTTTGTTTTTGTTTATTGATTTAATTTGTTAACAATAGCATCAGTGAATTCAGTGGTAGTAGCTTTACCACCAATGTCAACAGTTCTAACATTACCTTCAGCAATAACATCATAAGTAGCTTTGGAAATTTTATCAGCATAATGATTTAATCCTAAATGTCTCAACATCATAGCAGCTGATAAAATCATAGCAGTTGGATTAGCAGAATTTTTACCTTTAATATCTAAACCAACATGTCTACAACCTGGTTCGAAAACAGCATATTCTCTACCAAAATTAGCCCCTGGTACTAACCCTGGACCTCCAATTAATGCAGCACCAATATTTGATAAGATTGACCCATATAAATTTGGAGTTACTAAAACATCAAATTGTTGAGGATGAGCAACAGCTTGCATGGCAGCATTATCAACAATTAAATCATTGATGGCAATACCAGGATAATCTTGTCCAACATCTTTAACAGTTTGTCTGAATAAACCATCACCTAATTTCATAATATTAGCTTTATGAATAGCAGTGACAGTTTTTCTATTATTTTTATTAGCAAAATCTAATGCAAATTTAGCAATTCTTTCTGATTTAAATCTAGTCATAATTTTTAAAGATTCAACAACCCCAGGATATGATTGATGTTCTAAACCAGAATATTCCCCTTCAGTATTTTCTCTTACTAAAGCAAAATCAATTCCATCTAATCTTGATTTAACTCCAGGAATATTTTTAATTAAAACTAAAGAAGCATAAATATCTAATTCTTTTCTTAAAGCAACATTAAGAGATTTACCAGTAGTGGTAGTTGGAGTATAAATAATCCCTTTTAATCCAACTTTATTTCTTTTTAATGAATCAACTGCTTCAGTAACACCACAAGTTGCACTATCTAAACCAGAAGCATCAACAATTTCCCATTCAATTGGAACATTTTGATCTTTAAAAATAGTTTTAACTGAATCGGTAATTTCTTTACCAATACCATCACCAGGAATTAAAGTGACAGTATATTTACCACCGTACTTTTTTGGTAAAGCAGCTTCTGGAGAAGCAAATGTAGCCAATGATCTGGAAGTAGACTATTAGTTAGTATATGGAACAAATCAAAAAATCGAAAACATGAAAAAAATCAAAAAATTTGAAAAATTGTAAAAAAAAACATCAGATAAACATTGTGAAGAATGAATTCAAAAACAAAACAAGAATTTATAAAAAGTAATGACTATGTGAAAAAAAAAATTGATAAATTGAGTGTCAAAAGCAACCATAAAAAATGAAGAGTTAAAGTAAAATGTCGACAAACCATGAATATGCTATCATTACACTTTTTCCAAACCATCAGCAACCATCAAAACGTCATAAAAACAAAAATTTGTTCCCATGAAATAAACAAAAAATCACAAATTTGAAGAAATCGCCAATCAATTCATTGAATCCATATTAATTAAATCATTGATTGAATCATTGATTGAATCAATCATCATTGAATCAATCGTCATTGAATCAATCTTCATTGAATCAATCATCATTGAATCAATCTTCATTGAATCAATCATCATTGAATCAATCTTCATTGAATCAATCATCATTGAATCAATCTTCATTGAATCAATCATCATTGAATCAATCTTCATTGAATCAATCATCATTGAATCAATCTTCATTGAATCAATCATCATTGAATCAATCTTCATTGAATCAATCGTCATTGTTATTCAATCTTTCTCATTCAATTTTTGTATCTCAATCTTGCTCAATCAATCGTCATTGAATCAATCTTCATTGAATCAATCTTCATTGAATCAATCTTCATTGAATCAATCTTCATTGAATCAATCATCATTGTTATTCAATCTTTCTCATTCAATTTTTGTATCTCAATCTTGCTCAATCAATCTTTTTATTCATTCACTCTTTCTTTCTTCTTTGTTTCTTCTTTCTTCTTTCTTTCTTCTTTGTTTCTTTCTTTTTTATTCCCCCTCTCCTTGATTATCCTTATCCTTGGTGATGGTATCCGATGTTTCTAAGCCAATAAACTAGTGAGTTGTTTGATTCTTTAGCAACGTATACATACTTTATAAATAGAAGTTCTTAACATTGTAGCTAAAGAAGAGATAAATAATTAATAAGGAATAATTTTTTTTGCAAAAATTAATTTACTGATTTTGATAGAATGAGAATCGGAACGGACCTGATTAAAATCAAAAGAAAAAAAAAATCAAACCAAAAAACAAAAGACAAAAACAAAAGACAAAAACAAAAGACAAAAACAAAAGACAATTACAAAAGAACTAAATGCAATTCAATTCATGTCTCTTTCTCGTGTTTGTTTTCTTCTAATTTAGTTTATTCATTCATTTTTTCATATATAGTTTAATAGTTTCGGAGTTTTTCGGTCTTCTCGGCGATGAATTCTTATTGGTTGATAGATTTTTCGGAGTTGGCGATGAGACCCACAAGTTTCTTATGTAATCAACTAACAATTATACAATAAAAACAATTAAATATAATGAATACAATAAATATAACTACAAAACAATTCAAATCAATAAATACATTTAAAATCAATAAATACAATTAAAATCAATAAATAAAATTGCATTTTTTTCAATTGAATACAATTAAAATCAATAAATACAATTAAATACAATAAATAAAATTGCATTTTTTTCAATTGCATTTAATTAACAATTATCTTATGTAATTTTTTTGAGGATTATAGTTTGTAATACTATTAATTGTCTATTATGTAATCCAATCAAGGTACTATATTGTACTATATTGTAGGTTTCTGTTAATACCATTAAATAATTTCTTATATCATTTGTTTAGTAATCTATTAAGTAATAAATTCTGTTTCATGTAACTGGTTTATAATCTATTAAGTAATAAATTCTGTTTCATGTAACTGGTTTATAATCTATTAAGTAATAAATTCTATTTCATGTAACTGCTTTATAAACTATTAAGTAATAAATTCTGTTTCCTGTAATTGCTTTATAATCAATTAAGTAATAAATTCTGTTTCATGTAACTGGTTTATAATCAATTATGTAATAAATTCTATTTAATGTAACTGCTTTGTCTTATGTAATTATTATGTAATTATTATGTAATCGTCCATTTAAGTAAATTTCCATTTTTGTTGCTTGTCAATTTTTTTTATTATGTAAGCAATTGAAATTAGATTAATGTATATACATACAATAATATAATACTAAATGGTACTGTATTAGTTAATTCATATGTATAGTATAACTATATTTTTAGCTATTTTATTATGTTTTTTCATTGTTGTTTCACTTTTTTTTGGTTTTTTTTTTTTTTTTGGTTGGTGTTTGGGTTTTCTATTTGAATTTAATTTTCATTAATAAATTCAATTTTTCATTCTTCTTAATGACAATTGCAAAAAAAGTGGTGCCTACTTACAAGGATCTCCTTGGTAATTTGGCTAAGGAGCTCACTACCATCCATACTAAGTCTCACACCATTCATCACCAGAATGAATTGTTGAAAGAACAAATGTTGATGAAATATCGTAATCAATCCCAAAATGAATCTATTGATGTAGAAGTCAATTCGGGGAAAATCCCCGATATTGACCCCGAAATCATTAACAATATCAGTGATATTAATCACATTAATGATAAATACAAGAGTTTTCATCTTCAAAATACAATCACTTTCTTATCAAGTCAAAGAACTTACCAAGAATTATTAGAACGGTATAATCCTGGTTTGACAATGTCAAGTTCAGAAAACCTAGATAAATCAGCAAATAGAGTAGGTTTAAAATTACCAAAACAAAAGCATGAATAATTCATTCCAATTACATATAATTACAATATATAATAAAATAAAATAAAATGTAATATAAAAAATTGAAATAAAATGAAATGAAATAAAATGAAATGAAATAAAATAGAATAATTTTTGTTTTTTTCAGAAACTAATGAAACTTCATAAATAAATGAATGAAACATTTCAACTATCAAATAACTACTGATTAAAATATTTTTGCCGGCTTTTCACGACTTTAGCTTACTATCCACTTAATGTACATAGTTTTACAATTAATCACTCTTTAATATATATTAATACATACTTATTTTACCTAACCATTTTTGACCATTTATATTACATTCATTAACACATTAACTTGGGGTATGATGAAATTTTTCCTTATTATTTATCTCCCCTTTGAATGCCTCATCATCCCCCTTTTCTCCTCATTCGCATAACCGCCATACAAACATTAATAGGAATATTTTCTTCATCTACCATTTGGAACAAAACCACTCAATTTCATCCACCCCATGACAATTTTTATACTAATACACCCTATCAGTAACCCATATTTCAATCGCGTTCATGATCCAGTCCTCCAATAAACCACCACCCTATGGACCTAAAGGACAATGTTTCTACCCCCATTTAAATTTTAGCGGCTTTTTAAAACCACCGTGATGGCCGGGTATAGTTGTCACCATTATTCATGCCAAAACTACCTCAAATCTTTTTTGGACGTGTTTTCTCTAGTAGTTTTCTCCAGCTAATTTCAACTTGTCCCGTCACCATAAACTGATGAATCACTACACCAGGCGTATTCCATCTAATTTAATTTAGTTTCATACTCTGATCAGTACTCATATTTCATCCATTTTTGTCAGATATATTTCATACTTTCATCAATTCTCATACATTTATAAGTTTTTATATTTTTAATCAGTTTTCACATTTTTATCAGATTTCAAAGATTCATCAAATTTTTTCAAACTTCATATATTACATCAATTACATCTATTTTCATCTAATTTGATGTCTTCAATTTTCATCAGTGTTACTACTTTTGATATTTTTTGTTGCGGTTAGTTTTAGATTTTTACCATCAATATTTAAACCTCTTTTCTCCGCCGGCACTGATCAAGTCGTCATTATCGTCTTCAACTTGCTTTCTCTTCAAATGACAGTTTGTTAACAAGTAGTTTGAATTTTTAGATTTAATTTGACAATTTTCTTGATAAAACTTTTTCAAATTTTCAACAATAATCAAATCATCATAAAAGTTTAGATTCAAAGCAACAATAGAAGGACGATATTTTGCAACAATATTAAAAGAAGAATTGATATGATAATTATAATTATCCATTAAATAGCTAATTGCCAAACCAGTAGACAAACAATTATTACCAGTTGTACTTAAAATCAATACCGAAATTTGATGATTAGTATTTCTAAATAATTTGATTAATCGATTCAATTGGAAAAAATCCAGTTTTAAATTGCAACCATACAATATTGGTGAATTCAATAAACTATCGAAATTTTCATCATTGGGGAAATCATGAATTAAATGATGATGCTTATAATTATTATTATAAAATGATTGTAAATAATTGACTAATTTTTTTTTATAGGTTTGTAAATAATTTTCGATCAAAGGTTGATTATTATTAATGGCATTAAAGCTTGGATCTAGCGACAAGATGATCACGTCTGAACTTATACTACAAATCGATTTTTCAGACAAAAACTCGAGAAAAGTATTGGTATTACCACAATTGATAATAATTTTGATATTGTTATCATCAATAAAATTGGAATTAGTGGTAGTTACAGTTGTATTTGCATATGCATTGGTAGTATTAGTGTATGAAGGATTTATATTGCTTTGTTTGAGTAGACAGTTATAGCCACCTAACCAAATCTGGGGTGCAAATTGCTGAGCTTGATTAGGATCAAATGACAAAAATGTCATGTTGCAAAAAAAAATAAAAATAAAAAAACTGGAGTTTACTTAAGTCACAATGACAATAATAACAATTTGATTTTTAATAACAAATTGATTTTTAATAATAATTTGATTTTTAATAACAAATTGATTTCTAATAACAAATTGATTTCTAATAACAAATTGATTTCTAATAACAAATTGATTTTTAATAACAATTTGATTTTTTTTTTCAGTTTTTTTAGTTTAGTTTTTTGTTTTGGGGTAGTAGATGTTCAATTAGGGAAAAAACCAAAATTATTATTTAGAAATGCCATCAATTTATATTAAAAAGAAAAAAAAAAATATTTAATAACCTGGTTAGGATTTACGGCATTAAAAAAAGTAAAGAAGAAGAAAAAAAAAAAAAAAAAAAAAAAAAAAAAAAAAAAAAAAAAAAAAAAAAAAAAAATAAAAAAAAAAAAAAAAAAAAAAAAA